>JAUMTS010133550.1:0-10028 GCA_032273385.1 Ophiopholis aculeata | reverse complement strand
ATGCTATATTGAAATGTATAAGTAATGAAAAGGTGACAAATATGGTGTACCCCGCAGGGCAATGGACTGTACAACAATGGTCACTTGAAACACTTATGAGAAACATTCACATCTTATCCAAATTCTCCAATAAATAAATCAGTTGCTTTGCCAGGAAAATGCCCAGTAAAATGGTACTAACCTTGGACATGACATTCATAGTTTGCTGTATTTAGTCCAAAAAGTGTTTGTGACATAACGACTACAATATTTTCATTGCTATGACAAATGCAACTAATATTAATAACATGTCATCCTTCATCAAATACTCACATCAGCTGATAATAATATCTACTAAACCACAAAACCAGGTCTGTTCTTCAACTTGTTAAAAACAGTCCAAATTAAATTCTCTCTTGAATTTTCAGAAGCCAGCTTAGACCTTACAAAGAACATTACACACTAGTCTGAGTGAGTCTCAATTGATCAAGTGAGGTCTTGTCTAGTGTGATAATTAAATTAGCTCTCCCAGATTTCCTATCTTCTCATCTGAGCAGCCAAGGTACTTTACTATATCCCATTTAGATTATTATAAGCTTTGTTGAATCTCAGTTCATGTAATACAAATACAAATTGTTGAATCTCAGTAATATAATGCAAAGTAAGTAAAAGAAAAAAAAAACATTTTTAGAGTATTCTTTGTGTTTAAGTCTACAAAAGCCCAAAACTTGCATCTTGAATCTTTCAAAATAGTCATGAATTGCACTCAAAACAAAAGTTTTATGTGCACAAATAAAAAAAAATATGCCAGAAATATAACATTTTATGCACATTTATGATATAACATTATGACTTTCTAACAAGATACAGATGCAATACACTCATTCTATTCCAACCTAGAAGAATTAGGTCACTAAGTATCACAATGGCAAGTTACTGGCATCAAGTGACATTTTATATTTGTTGAAAAAAGCTGTATTACCCATAAGCTATGCACTATTGTGCAATTTGGGTAACCTGATTTGGTGCAACCTAAAGAAACTAACCTACATTTCCATAATAAGCTTACAAAATTTGGCTGACATGTTTCTCATAATATCTTAATCAAAAATATATTCTAAAGTTGTCACTTTGTAGCTACCTCAACATGGTGTTACAAGCAACTTCGTGACACCCTGGTTTGCCTCTGTACGGTGAGTGTACCCTGTTTTATGGTTTAAATAAATAAAAAATTCCTCAAAATATGTTACAAATGGTCATGACATTGATAACATTTGCCATATCTTCTTCCTGACTATGTCCAAGATTCCATACTTCAATCAATGGTATAAGGATTTTAGTGAAATTTAAAATGTTGGAAAAAAACAAGCCAAGTGAAACAAGATGCCCATGTGTAAAGAAAACCTGATCAATGTTTTACATGTGGAGAGTCGGAAGTGTAACATGCTAGGAGACAATTGCGACTTTCTTTGCAACTCTCTTTGAATAATATATAAGATTGACACAGATAGGTCCATCTAGGTTACATAATGGCGTTATAATACAGCCCCTACCACAGCCAAATCAAGACAAGTTAAGTCAAGACAACAGTGTTATCTACTGATTATAGTACACATGGTCATTGTGCATTTTGGCCTGGAACTTAGATTGCTATCTGCAGAAAAATGGGCATACCATAACTGATAACTTCTTGTAATGAGGATAAGATGAAAATATGTCACAGGTTACTTACATTTATGAAAGACAAACGAGTCATAACAATGTAGACTAGGAACATCATCTAAAAATATAATTCATTGTTCCATTTTGTCTCTGATATACATAGTACCAGAACCACAGACAGAATGCTTTAATGATATTATCTACTGAAGATAGCATCTAATAATTCTAAACACATACAATATACTCACACAGTCAGCTTGCAATGGTTTAACTTGTCACTACTATCAACTGCTTAGAACATCAATGGCTTAATGCACGTGCATTACACACACCGCTCGAACGGCTTTTTATAGGTTTAGAGCTTTCACACTATTCACAAGGACTGTACTATTTGAATTAATTATGGAGACAATACTTTAAGAAGACAGTAGACATGTTGGGCATGTACTCTAAGAATGTTTGAACATAGGCCGGCCTACTTGCATGACTCATGTATCTAGAAAACAACTAAGTGCAAAATAGATATAGGACTGTTCTTCTGCAACAGGTATGCAAATGAAAGTCAATAAGCTATAACATGACCTATATAAAACTACTGAAAACAACATTCATAAAATACAAATAAAAGAAACTTCAGTTGGGAATACATCATTCTCAGTTTGAAAGTTGTTCATTCAACTACTGATAATATCATTGCATCAGTATTAAACCTGTGTGCTAAATTACTTTCACGTACAAACTAGCTAGTTATCTTTTTATACATGTAACAAATCTGTATAAATATTTCCTGAGCATGGTTCTGAAAATTAAGGGCTCGTTGACAAATTTAATTATTTAAGGAAGGAATTTCTCCCCAGCAAGCTACTTAAAAAAGGTAGAAGCGTACTTCTCAAGCTGTTCCTTTTCTCTTCAGGTGATTAAAAGGTAAAAGCACTGTTGAGTTAATATCCTTTAGTTAAATGTTTTAGATTAATATGTTGATAGTCATTCTTTAAAAGCATTTAGATTTGTTACCCTAAGGCAGATTGAAAATCTCAATCATAAGAGTAAAACAAATACTCCAAATCAATGGCGACATAAACATTTACCTCATCATCATCTCATCCCACTCACATCTACACAAAACTCTCAAATCCCTTGGCAAATGCTCTTGTTATAACAAGTTTAGGTAGCATAATGCAACCATTTATATAGAGTAAGTTAGTAACACATTATTCCGCTATTATGCTTGTACATACCACAGTCTTGAATCTACAACATGTATTAAGTCCCTTTCGATGTTCTTTATTGATAACTTCTTCACTGTATGAAAGCCATGAGCAAGTGTATAATGAAAAGCAAGACAAGAATAAGTTCAACTAGAGTTACAGCATAGTACATGTATTAAGTCCCTTTTGATGTTCTTTATTGATAGCTTCTTCACTGTATGAAAGCCATAAGCAAATGTTAAATAAAAAGCAAGACATGAATAAGTTCAACTAGAGTTTCAGAATGGGCACACCGGCATGTTACACAGAGTAACCTGCTTGAAACAGATGTCTTATGCATTCACCTTTTTTGTCTGACATTTATGATAAAATGTCACAATAACCATGTCTATTATAAATGATTTTGACAGGCAACACATGATTTACTCATCAGTATTGTTGTTCTGAATATATCATATATCTTAATTTTGAATTTGTTTTATGATAAAAATGACAGATAATTACAAATTGTGCCAATATCACAATATAGAGCATCTGACACAGAAAAATAGGTTCATGCAAATAAAACACTGCATTTAAACTCTAAAGGTCCGTTCATACTACCATTGCGATGCGGTGCGTTGTCGCACCGCACGTACTGCACAACAATTGCAACGTGACTGCAGTGCTGTGTCGCATTAAAGTTAAATACATTTTAACTTCAAATGCGATGACTTCGCGGTGAGTTGCGGCAGAAAATGATCAATATATCGGAAACCACCGCACCGCACCGCACTACAAGGCTAGTATGAACGGACCTTTAGGGCACCTGTTCAATGTTTCTCTCCTATCTTCCATATATTTCATGGTAAATAGCAAGGAATGGCATAGGACAAAGAAAGTTGAATCTACCTGAATGATACCACCATTCCTGCTGAAAATTGACATTGTTTATTACCTATTTTTGCATCTTGCATCCAATAGGAAACACATCAGCCTACATGTTACAAAGCTATCAAGATAGATTCATTAGCCTTATTTGTCAAGATTAGTCTATACAATGAAACAGGACAGCAGATTGTGCTGATGATTTACAATTAATATTTGGTCTTTCAAAGATTCCAATGTAGACAATAATGTACCAGAAGCCAGAATAAGAGCAATGTAGTGAACATAATAGGTTGTCAACCAATGACTTTTTCTGCACAACTAATGACTTTCCCTATACATTTTTATTAGAAAGGAAATACATCTAACTTATTTTGTTCTTGAAGGCATAAACAACCTGATATTAATCCAAAATAAACTAGGGTTCAAATATCCAACTATGTATGGAACATGATATGTTGCTATGTAATGACTCCCTATGTGCATGTATATAGCATGGGGAATCTAGTTTACTTTTCATCTTGAAGGCATTAAGTAGGAATAATATGACAATAATCCATCAAAATATACGTTGTCTTGAATATAATTATACATTTCACTTACACGACTGTTTGCCTGTGCTACCTCAGGCTTAAGTGCTAAATTTCTCATTTGTCTGAGACAGAAGTGAAAGGACACATTATCGGGTTTTTCCATCAAATTCCCCACCTTCTTATGCCACAGAGCTATTTTCTCTCTGTTCCTTTTAGTCTTTAACAGCCTCTCCATCATCATCAGTTATATCAATGGAATCAATCATATAACAAGATTTGCTAGTCAAGATGGAGAATATGTGAACACATGTATGATTTTAAAAATCAATGACAGATAATTATAAATAGATAGAAAGTTAGAAAGTGGTTTTATTACAAGAAATAGCTTTGTTGTTAAATATTTGATATTAAAGTAGACTATATTTGAAAAAAAATAGTGACCTCATTTTTCCAACATGCAACTTACCAATACATTTTGTTGTTAAAGGCCCAAAAACCTAAATTAAAAAGTTATCTTTGTCTATATCACAACATGATAGACCAAATGGAGGCAGACTCATGCAAATTTGATAGTTCATTTATATTTTCCATGCTGAATAATCCAAATTAAGAATACACAGCAAAACTCACACCTGGTAGGCTTCAAGATGTGACCATAACACATCTGGTAGGATCTAGTAGGAGCCTACGACACAATTGCAGGTGAACACAATCCCTACATAACACCTAAGGGTCAGAGAACCTACGCAATCCTTGTTTAAAGTACCTATGGAGGTGAAAGGCTTGTAGGTACTTTGTAGTGATACTGGGAGAACACATGCGGTCTACCACATGCTTCAACTCCAAAGTCATGTATCTGGCTGTGTAGTTATGCATTATGCTATTTTATTTTTCTAGCGACCTTATTGATGGAAAGAGTATTCTTTAAAGTGTGGCATTATCAGACAGCAGAAACAGAAAGTCAAATATCCAACAAGTTTTTGCAGGATTTAACCAAGCAAATGTCTGCTTACTCAATCACCACATAACTATTATCTATAACTTATAAATAAGACCCACTGTTTGTGAAATACCATCAGCATAGGAATTATTTGACCATCTAACATGCAGTTCAACACCTTAACAGTCTAGTACCCCATGATCTAAATAAGCCTAGTGAATCATATTTTCACAATAACCATCACATGATCTTTGCCATATCATTATAAACGTACCATGATGACACAGTAGTCTGAATTTCCCTGCTTATGGCATACTAACACCATGCTCTATCTAGGGGCGCACCATAGACATAGGGGCAGAAAGAAGTAAACTCCCAAGGTAGACTGTTCATCCCTATCTGACAAATCAAAGTAGGAAGTTTACACCATTCCAATCAGATGTGAAACAAGAAAAGTTTTCCTCACTCAACTGTAAAAAGGGGTAAAAAGATATACTCAATACCTTATTTTGCTTACTAATTGTGGATCTCTTACTGGATTACCGAATACAACTGGTCAATATCTGTAAGTAAGATATTCCATCATTGTAGACAATTTTCTGTTGTTTTGCAGAGAATAGAAATTATACAACAGAAGCTACTGAATATGGATAGGCATGCATCTCAGACATCCTGTGCATTTAAAAGCTGAGTTTTGAAGGTCTGAATGCTAGTTTGAATGGAAATAAGGGATAATGAATATACTAAAATAGGGCCCTGCACAAAAGATAGAAGAAATTGCATATTCATTGAAATGTGTGAATGAGAAATGACGAGATACATCATGCCATTAGAGCAGTATCAGCAATAGATAATCAAAAGTAACAATTTTTTGGCTACTTTAACTGGTAAGAGTTTGGAAGCTATCTTAATAAATATCAAGTAAAACTGATCAAGTAAACCTTATTCAATGGCATTCCTCTCATTGAGTGTCCATATGCACATCATACTATGCATATTTTAATCTATATTGCTAGAATAACAAATAGCGAATTATATGCACACTCACACACGGAGTAAGGTTGACCCACATAAATTTTCATGTAAATACATGGCTTTAAAGACCAACATGCCAAATGCATTATTATCATAACTTTATTAGACTCACAGAATCATGTGACCCTTGTGAACCGGAAACCTGTTTTACCTGACGAAGCCACACGTTTATTCATCAAACATTAGAAAATGCTACATAGGGAATTGATTTTAAACGTCTGCGTCAGATGATTCAGAGAGCACATGAAGAGTTTCAATTAAGAAAGCTAAAGCTAAAAATGTATAAAGACTTGCCAGTTGGCCTGACTCCCACTTGGTTTAATCACCAATTTGTCCAATACCAGGTTAGGGGTTTGAGGCTAGATTTAGGGTTAGAATAAATTTGTAGGGGAATGGTTAGAATTAGGTTTATGTTAGATTGGTATTAGACAAATTGGTTTTAGACAAATAGGATATTAGACAAAGTGGGATAAGACCATGTAGTATAAACCAAATTTGTGGCGGTAAGTTTGATATTTGACACAACAACTTAAGTAGATAAAAGGCAGCTGTACAATAAAAATATCTTTCCACCTCCTTACCTTACAATGCATAATTCACCACTTCATTACAACTGTGCACCACATTATATGGATGACGGGTGTTATGTGTTGATGTCACAGTATAGATGAGGCCCAGTTATCACCAGTCAGTCTTCTGATGTTGTGACAATAAGCTTACATCAGATATAGGAATACAAGGTCTTACAATTCTTTATACCCAAAAATTCAAAATTTTAAGAATTTATTTGACCATGAACATAACCGACTTTAGTATATTTTTTTCAAAAGTTGGTTATCCCATTACATCAGCTTTTTGAAGATATTTAAATCGTAAAAATCGACCAGACAAAACTGAAATTACATGTAATTTTGTAAGGTAAGAAAAGGCACTTTTGTAAAGTCAGCAGTGTGTAACAAATATTGTTTTGAGCTACATAAGTTGCTCCTGGAGTTGTGACGGTGTTATGTGTCTGTATTCATTACCTACGATTACAGTTCAATGCACACAGTCAAAAGCATGAAAAGAGATAAATTTCAAGTTTGAGATGCTGTCTTGATACAGAGTAAAACATTATTTATCTAAAAGAGTGAATATCACTCCAAAGGAGTAGCAACCACTCAAAAAGAGTAAATGACAATCTAAAAAGAGTTACAAACACTCCAAACAAGTGAGAACAACTCATGAAACAGTTAATTCCATTCTTTTTAAAGGATGTTGCTAGGGACCACTCTTTTAAAGTATATATCCTTCATTTCACCTCTCCAAATAGAGTAATACACAATGTTACTCCTCTTGGCCTGGTTTCATTTTTGTAGTGTTTTTATAGTGCTATCTGATCTTGCTATTTGGTGATAAAGCAGCCAGTCAATCTACCCTTACAAGGCCGAAAATTCAAAATGGTTTCCATGTTTGTTTTTTATGCGCTACGCGCGATTGGCCGCTGCGCGGCGGGGTGTTAGCGCCTAGCCTTGACGAAACAAACGTGTGCACAAGCCGCTCGATGGAACTGCGGTCAAGGTACTTGGAAAGTTGCCCAATCCTGTAGATTGCAAATGAAGCAGCTCGTACAATGCCTTTTACATGAATTTTCATTTGCAGCGTATTGTCAATTATCACACCCTTGCTTTTGGCAGAATTGCTGATGTCAATAGTCAAAACCGACTGTTTGCGACCAGTTAAATACGATTGAAACCATTAATGGAGTACCGTTGATTCCGTAGCGTTCGCTCAGTTTGATGGTCAATTGTATCAAACGCCGCGGAATAATCAAGCGATTCACAAAACTGAATAGTTGACGGTCCCTACATTTTGCAACCTCGTTGCGATGGTGGTCACACTTAGCCTTCTCAAGCATCTGACGGTAGACTTGACATTGATGATGGTAAAGTTGTCTGTCTTTCTCAAGACCAGAATTCAGCATTTTCTCTCACACTTTCGTTTCAACTGCTTGGCCTCGCGCAAATTATCACTGTACCAAGGTTCGTTGGGTTGCAGAATAACTGTGCGTTGTTTTTTAGGTGCGTGATGACAAGTAAGTCACGAAAAACAGTTTCATACTGGTCAACATATTGAACTAGATCTTGAGATGCATTCACTGGTGGAATTGAATTCCCAATGTCCTTTGAAAAAACAGTCAATGTTACGCAGTTTTCGCGAACGAATGTGAGTAACAATAGGCGGAGGACGGGAAATGTCCACATGACACTTTACAGCCTTATGATCAGATGGTTAGCCGTTCAAGACATTCACAATTGTAACAAGATCATCCACTTTCCGCGAGATTATTAAGGCGAGTGTATGCCCATGTTTGTGAGTAGAAGCACACACATATTGTTCTAAACCAGAAGACTCAATAAGGTCTAAAAAAACACCAGTGTCACGATCTGTAGGGACGTCCACATGGAAATTGAAATCTCCAACCATGAGAACTCGTCCAGGGTGAATTGTAACGTGTTTAAGCAGACGTGAGGTTAACTTGTTAGTTTTCGACGGTGGTGGTCTGTAAATAGTCAGAAGTCTGAATGACGAATTTCCAGAAGATACGGCCGAATCCAAATGTACGAAGGAACGAAACTGATGAGATATATGTATCTGCTAAATTTATATTCCAGTGAATGCAGTCTAATTGTCTACTAACTTTCTTTACTGAAGTTATATAAGGCCTTAAAAAAAAGTTGGTTTGCCCTTTTTCGACCGACGCGAAAAATCAGAAAATCACGGGTTGCTTTTTAAAAAAAATTTTAAATGTTGGATTCATTTTTTTAAATGATATTAAAACTTTGTAGTGACTGGAAGTATAAGTGGATTTACCATATACATGAATCCACAAAACCTTATTATTGTTTTCAAAAACATTAAACTAATTTAAATACAGAAAAATGACACATATTGCATTTCTTCTACGTCTTGTATTCAATAAAAAATAATTAAAAAAATTCGACCAACCGAACCTTCCGATTTTCAGGCCAAAGGGGCAAACAAACCTTTTTGTTGGCCTAATGCATTGATTGCCTCTCTTGCAAAAGTTAAACTAAAAATGAATAAATACTTGTACAGCCATTATTTTCATCAACTGTAACGTGCAACAAGAACACTTCAATTTGTTATCAATTTATTAACATGAATAAGGACAAGTTTACTACTGCCATAAAGCCCTACGTTGCCAAACATTACAGTTTTCAAACCCCACGGTTATTGGGTCTAAGGTGAAAGAAAGTTCAAATGAGAAACATATCACTTACAACATATTTTCACTCACCAAACATTAATAATTAATCATGTTGACCTCTGTGTCAGACCTACGATTATAAGGTCCCTAAGGTCAAATTACTTCAAATAATCATAAAACCACGGTCACTATGTTAAAATATAAATACTATCCACGGTGACCTCTTTGTTTTAACAACGGCTATTCAGTCAAAGGTCAAAACGAGGTCAAATCGTTTTAAATAAAATCAAGTAATCAATCTATCAGTGTCAACTTGAAACATTGGTTAAACTTTAGAAATACGAATGACCATGTCTTGTAATTATGAGGTCAACAACAAAATCAAAGTTCCCTAGGCACATAACTTGTAAAACCATCCGCCGAACGCAATCCAAGCCCTTGGTAGGTGTACAATTGTAGCTAATAGTGGTATTATTATTATTATTATTATATTATTATTATTATTATTATTATTAGTATTGTTATTATTATTATTATTATTATTATTATTATTATTATTATTATTATTATTATTATTATTATTATTATTATTA
>JAUMTS010133328.1:0-10029 GCA_032273385.1 Ophiopholis aculeata | reverse complement strand
TGATTTTATCAAGAAAGGGGAGAAAATGTCAGAGTTGTAGACTATCAAATTTGAATTTAAAGAGAAAATGTATCTAACAACAACACCATTTAATATTTAATTCTCTATGCAAGAATTACATGAGGAACCTGTTTGTAATGTGATCTCCAGATTTAGAAAGCACAGAATACTTTTTGCTCGCAGAATGTTCATGTGAAATTTGCACAGTTATTATTTATACATCAACCACACAACATTCTAAACTGCTTATCTTCCTGGCCTATTCGGCCTTTGGACTGTCCCTCCATAATCTGTTTTGTTAATTATATAAATGCCTTTGTATGTTTATGATGATTATGGAAATAAAACTGAATAAATCTTCAGTTCATGTTCACAAAACCCACTGCCTCTGCAATACCATCAACATCTGAAAACACAGAGGCCCCAATTATTACTTTATTAACTTACACATGTTTTGCATTTCATTTTTGTGTACAGCACACAAAAAGCCCATCAAAACCCCTCGAAAACACATTCTGTGCACTACAATTAATTATGATCAACAAAGTAAATTTTGTTTAGGACAATTAAATATCTAAAACATTCTCTCTTTGATTATAGCAAATGTTCAAATATCATAACAGAAAGAAATATTGCAATTATAACACAAAAATAAAGCTTATCAAAATCCCTCAGAACAATTAATTCATACCAAAACTAAATCATCTTCATGTCCATATCTTATTACACAAATAAATACCATGATTAGAATATTTGTTTAACACAAAGACAAAGTTCTTCAAAATCCCTCGAAACAAATTCTGTTCAGAGCAATTCATATCAAAAAATGTTTTCTCTTTAGCAAATGTTATAATCTTACTACAGAAATGAATACCATAATTAGAATGTTTGTACAACACAAAAAAAAAGATCATCAAAATCCCTCAAAACAAATTCTGTTTAGAACAATTTTAAATTCATATCAAAACAGAATTATCTTACAAATGTTTAAATTTCATGACATAAATACTGTAATTAAACTTATTGGTACAACACATTTTTACAAAAATATTGTACTCTTTAGCAAATGTTCGGATCTCATTACACAAACAAATACCATAATTTGAATTCCAATTAAAGCAATATAGACATCGCAATGTGTTATTTAAACCCAACATGACAGTAATCTGTACAATTTAATTAACTCAATTAAAACAGAACAATTTATTTCTTCCAAGCTATCTCTAATCTCTGCCGTGTTTTCCTCTTCTCCCCTTCTCTCTATAGAATTGTTTTTCCGATGGGAAATTATAATTATTCATATATTTTTTATTTGTTTGCTATCTACTGTAGATCAGTAAAGCCTTTGGCGAGAACTGTAAACGATGCATTATGCACCACACAATAAAAGCCTATCACAAATTAAGTTGACATGTTTTAAACCCCAAGGATGTCATAATGAACACTTTATGTAAGGATTTTGTTTTTGATATACAGAAGACATTATTTTGTCAGATATTTTAAAAGTTATTATGTCCTATCTCCAGAATTGCTTGATCAATTCTAAACTTGTTTCTATTTCATTCGAAAGTATTGTTTTATTGAATTTAGATATAGGAATTGAAATTTTTAGTTTTAACTTTTCAATTTGTTAACATTTTAAGAAGGTTTGGCTGTGTTGTTTGTAGGTACTTTTCACATGTAATGGGTTACTCAGCTTGTTTCAAAATCCTCTCCCTATCATCGCTACCAGTTTGGATCAAATAATCAATACGATTCATGCCACATTTCTTAATTACCGTTGGCAAAAAACTTGAAAATATCATTTGACATCATACTTGTCATCTCACAATAGTACATTTCAAAAGAAATAGGGCTTAAAGGTATCGGGGTCATTACATCTTCACAAGCTGTCATGACACCATTAATTTTTGTTCTTTCTTGTGAGATCAAGTCAAAGAAGCTGAGTAATAATTATCTGCAGGGCTACCAGGTTTGTAAAAATAAACTTATGACTCCATCTTTGCAAATTGTAAACGAAAAGCTAATTGTGAATGTAACTTTGAGGTGGCAGACAATTATCATGGATTGTTTTTATTGTATTTTTTTGAAACAGAGAGCAAGAAATAATATTAACAAAGAAAGCACTTTTTTTCATCTTGTTATCATTCCAAACTAACTCTTTTTTTGCATTTTAATTCAACTCTATCTTCCATTGGCAATTTTGTTATATATTGAATGTTTCTTTTTCATAATTGGGATAAGAATGAATCATAATTCAATTTTTCAGTACATTAACTTCACTACATTTTTCTGCAAATGTGCTCGAAGGCATTTGATGTTTCTAATGTCATTTTGAGATAAAATTTCCCAAAGCAAAGAGTTATGAATTCTTTATAAATATCAAAATTTACAGAAGATATATTCAAAATCAAGAATTCGAAAACAAGCAAGATAGTATTAATTGCCACAAAAAAAACATGTACACAAATGGCATGAAAATTACAAATCCCCCTTAGGCGTATCCCCAGGCGCTCGTCCCGAATAACTAGTCAAAAGTAGTATAACTAGCTGAAAATCAGGTACTCAATATTTGCGACTTTTATTATATTACCATTTAAAACTAAGATGTGTATTACAGTTTTCTTTTAACTATATCTTCCACTGGCAGATTTGTTGTAAATCGTATGTTTCTTTTTATGATTGGGTTGAGGTTGAAAAATGAATCATAATTCAATTTTTTCAGTACATTAACTTTGCTATAATCATTTTACTGCAAATGATAGTGCTCAAAGCCATATTTGTATGATGTCACTATGATTTTTTTCCCCAAAAGAGTAGATTTGTACATTTTTACACAAAACATAATAATAAGAGACATTATAAATGATATCCTTCTTTCAGCATATATATCAACATCTGAAGAACTCAAAATCAAGATTTCTTGAAACAAGCGAGACAGTCTTAATTGTAGAAAATGCAAAACATGCATACAAATTACTTCAAAATTGCCCCTTTAGGCTTATCCCCAGGCGCTGCTTTTGAATGACTAGTCATATACAAGTGGTATAACTTGCTGAAAATATGTACTCAACATTCAATATTCGTGACTTTTTTCTTCCTCTATGGAATAAAATGAACAGTCTTCCTACAAAGGGTTCCGTGTCCATCTTTCTTCACAGCAGCTGTTGGTCTGTGAGTGAAATGAGTCCGGATGACTCTTTAATTAGTTGATACAATCGGTAAATGTAACCACTATTACAAGTTGGTGTTGATGGGTGATTCTGAAGTGAGTCAACAAAATAGACAACCACAGGTCGAATAAGCTGCATGTTTATCATAGCTGCATGTTTCAGAAAGCTTGCTATCAGTAGATAGAAATTGAAATAGATAACCAAATGTACAAATAAGTATTTTAGTGCTATGATTGGGCAAAATGTTAGGCATGTTCTTACATTATACAAATATTGACTGCTTTGAGAGGCATGGTTAAAATTATAGGCCCGAGATCATCTCAAAAACCATGCTATGCCCAAAAGCGTACATTATCCTCTTCATGTGACAACACAGTTAAATTATGTCTGCATTTTTAACCAATCAGATGACAGGAATCTTTAGATGAGGTATATAGAGCTTGCTATCAGCAGTAGATAGCAAAATACACAACCAAATGTAAAGATAGTTCTTTAGGATTTTTTGTTATATAATTGGGTTCAATAAAGAGCTTGCTATCAGCAGTAGATAGCAAAACAGATAACTAAAATGTTCAAATAATTCCTAATGCGTTTTCATTCTGTTTTGTACTGATCATAAAATAAATAAGATAAAAACATGAATGTTTAAGATGAAAACAGAACTTAACAAACAACAGGTGGTTGGTTGAAATAGCTCATTATCAAATGGAAAACCAAAGATGCATACAAAAAATATTATCCACATGGTGACATGGTGTCTGTAATTTAACATCTAACAACATTCTGTATCCATGGCAACGTAATATACAAAATAAGTTTATAACACAAAAACCATTGGCTCAGTACGAGATTGGTGTGTGTTCATTTGAATGCATGTTTTTACTCATTTTCTTTTAATATTTGTCAAAGTGCTGCATTATTGTACTGATATTAAAATGTATGAAAACATAAATATACATAAAGTAAAGTATAAATTTAAATGTTATGAAACAGGTGGTGTAATTACTTTTTAAAGACATTATAAATCTAGAATTGTGTGATGAACACTGTGGTTGTACGTATGCATGATTCATTTCCATGCTTTACTGGTTTTATGCATTATGGAATAAAATCCTCTCCCATCTGTGCACACCATAAACTAAAATTCATGTTTGTTACTTTGTTGTGGTGAAAACATACACAACAACATCTTATACAATGTGAAAATATATGATTATGCATGTCAAGTTTGTGAATGTTACATTTACGCATGTTGAATGTAAAACCCAAGGTGGTTAAAGAATGAGTACATGAATTGCAAATTAGAACCATCTTCAATTTATTTAATGTTCTTATAACAAATAACACAGGATAAATGCATGCAGCATCCTAAAACTTAAACCAATTCAAAACAAACAATTTTGACTGATTGAACCGTTTCTTTAAAAATCAACTTACGCCATCAAATTTTACAATCTAACTAAGAGTCTTTCCAACTCAATGTTTTTCTCCATAAGCAAAGCACAACTCATCAAGACTGCATTAGTTTATTTATAGTATGTTACAAAAAGGTATTCAAGTCACATAAATGCTGGTGTGTCGTTTGGCTCGGTATAGATTATGCTTGAAATAAGCTTTATATATGGGCTATAATTACATTGAATTCCACCATGTAAGTCCCTCAGTAGAGATACAATGTATACTGGTTAACCCGCTGAGTGCGAATCTGAAAAGCAGACGACAGATAATTTTTCGAACTATTTTGAATTTTTGTTGAATTGTTAATTATTATCACCATATTTAGATTGTGTATCACAAATACATTCAAATAAGTACAAACATGCATATTATTAGCCCATCAGTTCTTGAGACATCACTTTTATGTCATACATTATAAATATTTGAATTTTGTATGTTAGCATTTATCTACAGCAGGCATAATGTGTACTAGGAGTAAGAAAGAATGATTCAATCATCGCAGTGATAATTTGTAGTCATTTAGTGTGCCTGTATCACTGCTTTCCTTGCGTCTCAGGTCGAGTAAAACATCCAGAATGATGAGCCACATAGCGGTTAAAACTAATCATATTTATGCCTTGCAACAACTATTTGAAAGTATAGAAAAAACAAAAAGTATCATGCCTTAAAGATGAGAAATTATCAGTGCATCAATCGTGTCTCATTACTCTAAACATGTTATGTTACTGTTACTTTAAGATTCATACTAAGAAATCATTTTGCCTTACAACGATTATTCCAAAATAAAGATAAACCAAAAGATATCATGCTTATAAAAATATAAAAACATCAATCATGTTTCTAATACTCTACCTACATGTTATGTTACCATGCAGTAAATTTAATCTTATATTTTTCTGAGGAATATTGCAGTTTAGATGGCTAAGACATCATTATGCCATTTCAAAGAATATGTAAAACAAAAGACATATAATTCCCACAAAAAAGGTAAATCTAAGCATCAATCATGTATCACTCTAAACATGTTTTTCTTACTTATATGATATTGTTAGTACTATGTCATCGTTTAAAATGGTGTCATGGTGATGTGTTATAGAGTACTACTATGAAAAGAACAATTCAATTTAGGGGGTCGAGGAAAAAGGCTGCTACTTTTGCAAGATTTAGGAGAGAAGATTCTTCTCCAATTTTCTTAATAAAACATTTGTGCTCTAAACCTACCAAACCAAATGTTTTGTAAGATGGCATCAACAACCTGATTTGAATCACAAATAGGACTCAAAGTAGAATTTAAAAAGGGTGCCATCTACAATCAGTGTGAAAATTGTTGGGCCACTCAGGTGTATTTTTCACTTATTTTCCCCGATCCCTGACTCAATGTTGATACAAGCCATACTGGCACAAGCTCTGTAAATCAACAAAACATTGAGAGGGGTGGGGAGGAGGATTTTATCAACACAATCAATGAATAATTTTGACCTCAACAAATATTGCTCTCAACGGATGAATGGAGCTGAAAGGACACAAGCGTACCAACGACTCTCCACCCTGATTGTAGGTACAATTTCTGAAAGAACTCAACGCATAATTTGAACAAGTTAGCATCTAGATATATAGAACTTCTTTCATGAATTTCTCAACCAATCCATTAGAAACATAAATACTGATTGAAGACAAACTGATTTTGCTTTTAAAAGGTCTCCTTGTTTTCTTTAGCTTTGCTTGCTTTGAAGGACTTTCCCTGTCTATTGTTTTATCTTATTTTAAGCTTAAGTTTTGTGCTTGGCGGAGATATAGGTCGGTACTATGGGTAGCAAAATGTATGTCATGAGGTCTTCAGTGAGATAATTGGTAAAATGTTGTAACTTAATCAACTATTATTGAAAAATAAGAACCTCTAAAAACGGTTTGAATGCTTAAAATCCTGACTGGGTGCTATTATCGGAATAAGATTGCATCATTACTGTGTTATGCATGATTGCACGCCGGTGAATGGGGTTGCTAGAGTGGCGGGGTAAGGTAAGAAAGCGAGGAGATTCTGGAAAGTTCATAATCTTAAAATAGCGATTTGAGCGTTAAGTGATTGAAGATTAGGTGATGGAATGCTATATTAATGACTTTAATGTATTATTATACCCAGCAATCTACTCGCTTGATTTGTCGTTCTCGTATGTTGGAATCATCCAATCAGAAAATGACATCGTTCTGTTCACATAGCTGAATGCGTATAGCAAGGAGGCTTCTTTTCAAAGGCAGGACATTGCCGCTTTGATGGTGTCAAATTGAAATTAAACTTTATTTATGGTACGGGAATGTGCCAGGTGATGAATCCCTCTTCAGGCCTCCTCGGCGCTCATAAGACCCCTTTTCACTTACTTACCAGTTCTTTAAAAGCCAAAATATGGACAAAGTGGTCATAAGATCCCCATTTAGGGCTTAAATCTGGCTACTTTCTGAGAAAATTTCAGTTACCAAGGCTGATTTTTGGTCAGAAATCAGTTCCCAAGACCCTAGTGTTTGAAGGAATTTGTTCACAAGACTCTACTTTTAAAAATCGAGCGACACATACCTACCTCTTTTTTTTTTCAGTTTTGGGTTTGTTTTAAATCATAAAATTGGAAAGGAAGCTAAAATAGACCCAATTTCAATCATTCAGATTGGCAAACTGCTATGATTCTGGTAACAGATTCCGCATACAAAATTCAGTAGAACCCGAAAAAGAAAACAAAATCACTCGTAAGCGAGAGTGGGAAAAAAAGCATTGAATAAACATCCAGCTAAACCAAATAGAATCAAACCTCGCTATTTGAGCACTTAGGTCCCACGGTGTATTGTGAACCCCAGGTTGAGGAAGTCGGCATACGAGCTGTTCTTAACTATTCTTTTATAAAGTGTCATCAAATATGTATGTAAAAGCACTGTGTACGTGTTGCAAGCCTTGTAAAGAATCTCCGATTGATTGGAAGAGAAAATTATGTGGGGATAAGAGATGTGTTAATTGGATTGGGAAAATGGGTCGTTTGTGACAAAGTGGAAAAATATAGAGGTGTGGAAATTGGCAGCTTGCAAATTAAGCCGTATTGAACTGTAATGTGGGCCTCAAGTACATCAATTGATGTATTTTTAAGGGTGAGGTGTAAAGTTGCAATACAGATTTTAACCTATATTTTGTTGCTATAATTAGGTACTAATTAATGAGAATTAAACTGTTTAAGATATGAACTGATTTTTCTCAAATAATAACTCTGGGTTTTGCCAACTTACTTACCCATTTAAATGGCATAATGATGAACATTCTAGAAAATATTTTGAGAGAAAACAAACATTGATAACATTTTAGGATTTTTTTTAGAGTAAGCTTGCAGTTCATAAAATAAAATAAAATAACAAATGCTCAGAAAAGAAAGGCTGAAGTGTATCTGTCAATTTTATTTACATGCATTGTTATTTTCCTGTCAGACCTGGCAAGACTCTTTATAAGGTCTGCACTAGAAGTACTCACTCAATTGTTTTCCTTTATTGTTCATTATATTTTAATACATTACTTGTATAGTTGATGAAAGACGGTTACCACTACTTTCAAAATAAAAAGGATAATCTGGAAATAAAGTTATGCCCTAAACAACGGAATAAATCTGTAATAGTTCCAGCTTAGTTTCATATGTTATAGTTCCAGATTAGTTTTGCATTGATTTGTAAAATCCACAGTATGTCCACGGGTGTGTACTTTTCTCCTAAGTATCAAATTCCACTATTCAACTTATTATTTAAAAGTTGAATTCTGGCGAAATTTGAGTCCCTGATTAGAGTTGAAAAATACCGATCAAGGTGACACATAAAAAGCTCAGAAAAATTTATTACAAATCAAAAAGTTGTAAAACAAGAATAAAACATAACAAAAGGCCACCTTAAATGATCTTGACATTAATAGATGATGTTTTCAGTGCCTGTTAGGAAGTCCCACTCCTGAGGTGCATACTTAGGTGGCTTTGAGTTTGAGAAAGCCTTTGATTCTGTGGCTGAGCAACAGAGGCTAATCTGTTAGTTTTGCTACATGACCCTGTCATTGTGTGTTATTTGTTAGGCCAGGTGTAAGAATAAAATAAATTATTTCAGGTGAATGGGGCAAGTTCAATGACACAGTGGAGTCTGAATCATCATGGCTGCCCTATATATGTTTTACTTGTATAAGTAAAAAATTAACCTACTTACAGTATTGTACAGGATACAAGTTTTAGCTAACACATAAGGGAGCTATTGAGATATTCATGTCCTCCTATTGCAGACACTTCTATGTGGGTCTAGCTAGATGCTGATAACATAAATTTCAAATTTGGCTTTAATAGGGGTTCTGTTGAAATCAGACTTGCAGATGCAACAGCTTTGTTTAGAAAGGTGGAAATGTTACATGTGTGTTTGGTTAGTTACAGAGTATTTTAAAATGTTACAGACACGTTTATCTGGAAAATGTCAATACGTCAAACCACATACAAGTTCTAAAGAAATGATTCATAAATTTCAATGTATACCAAGTCATTTACCCAGAAATAAGTGTTGTAATAAGAGGACAATTCTATGAGTAAAATGATTTTTGTGAATCAGTATTTTCATTAATAAAATCTATTCTTTTCATCACAACAATAGGAGCAGATCTTATTTCCCATTTTCCCGAATATACTTAACCACATTATTAGATAGGTTTCTACGACTGGTATTCATAATAATTGATAAGGTTTAAACGGGTTCGAAGTCAGACAAGTTAGAAACTGTCCATGTTTCTAACTGCTTAACTACATCACAAATGTCATACATTTATTTTATTTTCAATAGAAGTTACAATACAATTTTGATTTGAAAATTGTTTTCTCAAAATCAAAGAAGACTTTAAGAGAGCCACTATTATATTATGAGTAAAAGTGGCATGTTCTTCCAAATATGGCAACAAGAATATGAATTTTGAAAAATTATGAAAATGTTTAGGTCTAATTAATGTAATCCGCACTGGACTTTGGCATAAAGAGGGTTACAATGCAATTTAGTTAGTGAGTGACTGAATGTACAAAGCAGGTTATCAATATATGTTATAATGAAGGAGAGTAAGCAGTCTTCCCTTTCAGTCTCTTAAGAGTCAGTGACCTCTTTTGGCCACAGTAAGACCCTTGACACATGTTCATCTCTAAAATATTGTTGTTATGGTAACTTAAATGTTTCTATTATTCTAAATCTCGACATTGTCTGTAATTTCAATATTTTACTTTTTAAGTAATAATTGTTGTTATAGCTAAAATACTTTAAACATTTCATTGTTTGTTTCCTTTAAAGTTAGTTTAATTAGTAAGCAAATAAATGCTATAGGATTGACTGGGAAAATAATAAGCTCTTACACTGCACATTGTAC
>JAUMTS010133327.1:0-15930 GCA_032273385.1 Ophiopholis aculeata | reverse complement strand
AACAAAATTTCAAATTGATTTTTTTAATATTAGAAATTGTTTAAGTCAAGTTTAAACTTGGTGATCCTTCTAAAATTTAGACTAGCTCAGTTAGAACAATATAATTATATTAATTTCTAACATAACCGATTGAAAAATACATAAACTATATGAATATGTGTATTTACTGAAACAGCTTGTTCCCTACTATTTGCTTTTTGTGTTTTTTAATTTTGTGTTTTAAGTTTTTTCTCCAAGCGAAGGGTCCCATATTTTCTCTAATAGTTGTCCAAAGGGATGTGCTTTATTCAAAGGGGCATTTATTAGGGGTCTTTTTGAAACCACTATATTAATTAGTTTTAACTTTGTGAAGTGAATAAAAAACTTTATTGTGAAGTGAATCAAAATAAGTGTTGAAGTGCTAAAATCTTTGTTTTAGATGGTGGGATATCCGTGCTACCTTTTGCACTCTTGCTCAATTGGAAAGGGAATTAGTCTTGCCAATGTTTTCATTATTTATTTTGCCTGCATATAGCTTTACAAATTATGTGGATATGTGGATGCTCATAGGCTGGTTTTATTAAACATGTGAACATGCTGAAAATCGCACAGGAAGTCAATTTTCCAATTTTTACATAATTGTCATCTTTAAAATGTATTTTTAATGAAACTTAGCTTCGATTACAAAAAAAGTTGGCAATAATTGCAAACTAACCACCAATGTCCATCTACTTTTTACTCAAACGTCAGGAATTTTATCGTAATATTCCAGCGAAGAGGCCATGTTTGTTTGTGTACTTCCATACATTGTTGTATGTAAATCCCATCGTGTTTGGTATCAACATTAGCGTTGAAGCATGTACATTCCATATATGGGATTGTTTATATTTAAATATTCGTGAGTTTCTAGAAATGTTGGTTGTTATGGACATTTCATACCACTAAGATTCTGCAAATTTGTTTAGCAAAATCTTATTTTTAACCTCGGAAACTGATTTTTCAGGTTTGTCACGCAACAATCTTGCAAATTGACCGTAACTCGGGATTGCGGCATCCGATCTCGATGAGGAAGGTGTCGCTGTAAAGCTAAAATGATCAGCTTTCACCTCATTTGAATTACTCAATTTTCATTTTCACCCCCAAGTTGTATGTTTTGATGTGCTGGGTCACATTTGATATTTTTGTCCTGACGGAATTCCTTCTCTGGACCAACAGTGGATTTTGACACCAGAAGACCTCGTATGAATTGCAACCATACAGTTCTATACACGCTAGATGTTGTCACATTTATCAATATTCATCGACGTCCTTCAAAACGTAGTGATACAACGGCTACCGACAATAACATTCATATGTCTATAAAACACTGACGCCGAGTCTAAGAATATAAATCACTGGGTTACGTGTATGTATCTAACAGACTTTAAACAATTATTAGAAAAAAGTGCGTAATCTAAGGGTAAACCATTTCAGTGAATAATAATATACTTATTTCAACATTGACTCTGTTAAAATGTGTTTTAAAACCCTAAGGTATTACCATGTCATTCGGACAATGCAGTAGACTAAAGCCTGCCTCGTAGCAATCGAATTGATGTTGAGTCCCACCCTACTCAAACTCAATATCATATAAACATGGTTTCAAATCACCTGGCCATCAGTTTGCTTGGCCATGTAAATGTTGTGTGATGTCTTGTCTTTGAAGTCTATCCAAGTCTCTACGGTTTATGGTAAAATATATATAAACGTTTTCGTAATTTTTGAAAAAGCCACATATTGGGCTATAACAATTGAATTAGTAATCGTTACCCGAATTTCTACAGAACTATTTCAATATTTCTGTAAGAAATAGTTCTTAATCTATGTTCAGAAAGTGACATTGATATATTTATTCATATTTCAATCCTAGTTTAGCTCCGACCGAAAAAGCCAACGCTAGGATCAAACGTACCATCACAGTTTAGTATTTACGAGTGCACCGGAATTGCAATTATATTAAAGATACATGGCCCCGTTTTTCTGCAAATAACACCAATATTTATAATACCACCAATGTTTCTTATGACAAGGGGAATCGAATCGATCAGAGGTCCCCGTTCCAGGCTACGTCTGGCTTAGATCTAGCACCCATAACAATACTTTTTCCCTGGCATTTCCATTGCGAATTCTTCACCGTCTTCAGAAAGTAACAGGTCATCTTGAAGGTCACCTTGACGCTTTTTTTGCAGTTCCGCAATAAAGTCATCGCGGACCTCATCTTGATCAAGGGCATGAATGGTTTGGGCCAGCAGGATAACAAACAGGCCTACGGCAACTATCATGAAGAAGTTTTGTGACGTCATGTTATAAGACTGATCTGAAATACATAAAACAGAGAAATGCAACTATTGGTCATATTGCCGTATTGGAGTAATTAAGTATTCGTTGTAGAAGTGCTCATGTAACAATGCGTAATAGAAAAAGTTACAAACAAATCACAAGAACAACCAGAAAAAACGGCTATAGTATTGCTAAATTTTCTTCAGTTAACGCTAAATATAATAGTTTTACTTGAAAAATTCGACTTTGATATTATGTTTTTAGAGTAAAAATCTTATTATCCTGGACAGTTGTATGTGTTTTTCTTTCTGAATAGGAACTGTGTTTTTCTGTTTGAATAGGAATCTTAAAGTCTCTTAAGGGGGACTAAACAAAGTCACTTTTGTAATTTAAGGAGTGTTGTAACTTTTGTACTATTACTAAAATGCATATAAAAGTATTCATTTTTGGAAAGGAATTAGGTCAGAGATGCCTTTTATGGCATCATTTTTAACCCGCCAATTTCTATTTTTAGATTTTTGACCGGAAACCCACCTTTTTGGCTCAACATTTTTGTGACAAGCTAACACAAATATTGTTGAGTAGAAAAAGTACAAATCGCCTGATTATAATGTTCAGACATTAACTTAAATTAGGGTCGGATTTTTTAAAATTGTTGAACCTAATCTAAAAAAATATTTTTGGGGGCACTTTTTGGACAACATTTCAAAAAAATAAAAGTTTAGTCGAACAAATTAGAAAACCGACCCTAAGTTAGTATTTTTACATTATAATCAGGCAATTTGGTCATGGTTTACTCAAAATTATATTAGTTAGCTTGTCACAACAATTTTGAGCCAAGTGTAGGTTTTTGGTTAACATTCTTAAAATAGAAATTGTTTGGTTAGAATTGATGCCAAAAAAAGTCTCTCCGACCAATTTCCTTTCCAAAAATGTATTCTTTTATATGCATTCGAGTAAAAGTTAAAACATTACAGCACTTGATAAATTTAACAAATCCAGTCAATAACTTCCTTGAGTCCCCCCTTAATGTACTTTCGAATAAAAAAAAATATTATTCTTACCAAAAAACGAAAATGTGACACATTTCATTTAAATCACAAAATTATCGTGACAGATACCTGTATATTTTGATGAATAATTGTCGAATAAATCAATTTTTTAACTCATGGTTACGTCATATCAATGCCGTGACAGATACCTGTATATATGAATCATCGCTGCGAAAATGTTATTCTCATGTATTTCATTGCTTAGTTATAAAATTCAGTGAGGTGTAAAAACATCTGTTTTAAAATGTTATATGAGATGAAATCAGTAACGTGTTATAATCGTTACAGTTAAAATGTTATTCTAATGTACTTCATAGTTTAGTTAGTTATGAATTTCAGTAAGGTTTTAATATCCTCTCTGTGAAAGTTTTATTTGTTATGCATTTCATTGTCGAGACATTTAGTGAGGTCTTAAATCATCTCAGTGAAACGGTTATTTCTTATGTATTTAATTGTTTAGTGATGAAATTCAGTGAGGTTTCAGAAACATCTCTGCAAAATTGTATTGCTTATATATGGTATTGTTTATGAATGTTGTTCAAATAAATCGGGTTTTTTAACATACGTTTACGTCAAATCTATATCGTGACAGATACCTGCATATTATAATACATACATTATTGTCGATTAAATCATTTTTAAACATATTAACTTCATTGTTTAGTGTTATAATTCAGTCAGGTTTTCAAAACATCTCTGCGAAAATTGTATTCTTAGGCATTATTTTGCTTAGTGATGTTTTAAAATCATCTCTGCACATTTTGTTTTTAATTCTCATGTATTTCATTGTTTTTTATGAAAATTATTGAGGCTTTAAAACATATCTGTTAAAATATTATTCTTATGTATTATATTGTTTAATGATGAGATTTAGTGATGTTTAAATCATCTAGGCAAACATGTTACTCCTTATGTAATACAATATTTAGTGATGAAAATCAGTGATTTTGTAAAACCATATCTGTAAAATATGTCAGTTCTTATGTATTTTATTGTTTAGTGATTGGTGTGGTTTTAAATTATCCCTGTGAAATTGTTAATTCTTATGTATTTTATTGTTTAGTAATGACATTCAGTGAGGTTTTAAATACTTCTCTGTTAAAATTTGGTTTCTTATGTTAGTTATGAAAATCAGTGATGTTGTAAAAATCATATCTGTGAGAATTGTTAATTCGTATGTATTTTATTGTTTGGTGATATAAATTAGAGGGGTTTTAAAATAAATTCTGCAAAAATTGTAATTATATATGCATTTATTATAATAATTATAGGGGCCTAATAATTTTAAATGGATGTATTTGAGTAGGATTGGTATCTTCAAATTCGTTAAATATCTGAGGTTATCCTATAAATCGGACTTTTCGTATATACGGGAGCATAGTGCGATAGTTCTATTGCTAACTTATTCTGAGCTAGGGAGTTTTGTTTTGGCGGTAAATGTGGCGCGGCAGAGAAGGGTAGTACGAAGAATTGAAATGAATACATCTGTTATGCGTTTCCGTCTTTTTCGCATTTTACAAACGCCGAATTGCTAGTCCTCTTGATTAGGAGCTAAAATGGGTATTTTGCAGACAATACATCATACAATTTGTTGTTCATACAAATGATTTTAAACGTTAATTATTTTGTTCTTAACTGCAAGACCACGAAAATTCATTGTTACAATTTTAATATCATAACTGTTATACATTGCACACTAGAACGTGGTCTGAAAGCATAGATAATTATATATAAAAGACTAACTGAGCTGCATGTATGAAAAAAATTGTTACCCTTAACACAACGAAAATGTGTATGTCACACTCACAGTCATTCTTACTTCCAGTGATCCAGGTTGAAAGCGTCATAGTTTGTTCACGCTATGATCAACGCGGTTCGAACCCGGTGAAACGAAACTGAGTGTCCTATGAAACGAGGGGTCCTAACTAATAGAACTAGCACGGAATAAACTGTAAGATTAATAAAAACACTGATGCGTAGTATAGTGTGTCTGGTAACTTTGTGCACAGTTCGATGGGCACTAGGACATCTCGACGTCTGTCTCTAGGACAGTAGGATTCATGACACACTTAGGTAAACAGTGTGTCATATTAAATTTAGCATTCACTGAGGAATTTTTCAGACAAGACAAGAACTTCATTTTCCAAATATCTGCGTGAGTATAATAGAGTGTTACCCGAGATCAGAATGGTAATGATGTGACTTCTGGACAAAATGTGTTTATCAATGCGCGCCGCGTTATTTTTTGAGCCTTGTTTTTTCTCGCGTGTATTTTGTTGCGTAACTATAACTACGCCATCATAACGCGGGCGTGTATCGCGAGACGCATTTTTTTCCGGAAGTGACATCACTACAATTATGATCTCGGGGTAAAGTTTAGAGTGTTTTATCATCTTTTAAGAACTGTGTTTAATTTAACTCGGACCTTTGGATTTTAAGTACAAGTTCTAAAGTGCTCTATAATCAGTTTAGTCCGTTGAAATGCAAGAACGCGTTAGAAATTAACCCCTTTGATAAGACATTGAGAGAGCGTCCAACTGGAATGGAAAAACGGCCAAAATAAAGAATAGTTCCTGTGATAATGTTATAAATATAGCTCAAAATTAATGCATGTATTGTTAATTTATGTTGTATGTTTTATGCTACATTTTTGTTAACACACGCTGTATCTGTGTGTTTTTTCGGAACCTTTTTTCCCCTTAATTTAAACATTTAAAGAGCGCTAAAAATATAGCCTTATCCATGTTAAATACCTTTTCTTAATGTATTTTTACGGTGAAATAATAAATTGACGTTTGGGACATTTGGGTACTGGGGACACGCGTTACAAATTCAGAAGCCTGGTTCTAATAGCAACCTGGTTAATTACAGTTAGTACGTATACGAGATTTATTTCAAATTCTTATACTCTTTAATATGGGCTATACAATGACATGATTGGCTTTTATGGAAACAAATTTTAAGTAAAAACAGATTTGGTATACCAGAAATCGTCTGGTTAGAAAATATTTATTTGATGAAAAGGGTCGTGCACAGTTCAATACAATATAATTCTTAAGTATTTCCTTTTTGACGATTTAAGACCTAACTTAGATGGTAACAACATGGTTAAACTTGTGTATCCGACATTTTTGTGTGGATTGTATGTATTTTTGTACCCTAGCCTAGGTAATCATTTAAAACCTTAGATAACCGTCCTTTATTGTGAGAGCACTTGCGCTCTAATTCCTGGTTCAAACATAAAAAAGAATAAGTCAAATGCATTATATGTGTCTTTCTGAGTTTCCAACAAGTCATTACGATTAATTTGTATGATATTTAAACATCAAGCTGTACTCGAGCCTTAAAACAGTAACATTTTCTTGTAACCCCAAAATGCAGTCTTGACATAATTTTCACCGGCAAATCATGTTGTATTTTTTTTTTGTCACTCCAACCATGTTCGAGTCTGTTTTAATGCCCCTCCCCGATATAACAGGAGCTTTCAACAGGAATTATGAATACACCACTATGTTATTGTCCTTTTTTGTCTCTTTTTGTTTTTTAACACAATGGTTTGTCTGCCTTTACTACTTTGAATTTTTTAAAGCTATTTTTTAAGTCCTCTTTTCATTTTTTAGCTATACCTAGTCTTAAATGTATTTTGTTCCTTTATTGTATTTCTTCTTTTTGCCCAACCGTTGTTAACTGATTTGATTTGATTTATTTGTTTACTCTTTATTGTACTTCCTAGGAGGTCCTAAAAGAACATATATATTACTTTTCTCAAAAACTTCCAAAACCCTCAAAATCTGATGTGACAGTGCTAGTTCAGAGATTTTGTTTTCAAGTCTTCCGACCCAAAAGATTATTTCTTCTTTAGAATGACTAAGAAGTACATTTTTCCTTTCTCCAAAACTTCCAGAACCCTCAAAATCCTATGGTTACATTGCTAGTTCAGATATTTTGTTGTTGATTTTTCCGACCCAAAAGATGATTTAAAAAAAAATTGTCATGTCGTCTACACTCGATATCCGCGTGGAGAAAGTTCAGGTTTAGTACTATTTTGATTTTCTTTTAAGGTTTGTTTAAAACCTAAGTTTAAATGTATAAGTTTAGTTTCCTCAATATAAATAAGTTTCTAAAAAGTGAAACAAGCCACAAAATTAACAACTGCACTTTTTGGCCAAATTTACCATCACCAAATAAACTCAATCATCCTATTATAAACATGTGTACATTTAAATGGTTTAGATCAGCGGTTGCAAAGTTATAGCTTAAAAACCGTGTCAAAATATAGGGGGTTTACGCCAGCCTTTAATAGGTATATAGAAGGTCTATGACTGAAATCCTAACAAATGTGACCCGCTATAACGAAATGAGCATAAAGTTGCAACTCTGAGTTTTATAAAATAATAGCAGATTCAAAATCTTAAAAATACAAGCTTTAAAATGACATATAACATGTAGGTAAGGCTCGTTGTCTTGGCCAACAAATATCCGTATCCTTTGTTATCTCTTGCTCTATGGCATATTAACATGATATATATCTGCATTGAAACTGGCGACTTTGTGCTCATTGCAAATGAGCTTACATGTGCATCCCTAAACTAGAAGTGTAACAATGTATTCTGTAATATTAACTGCATTGATTTAATGTCTGCTTCAAACCGATTTGTTTCATGTCCTTATTCCAAAATAACTTGTAAAATACTGAATAGAAAAAGAAAAAGAAAAAAAATAGAACGTCACCTGGATTGTCTTACCTGCTTTCAAAGGGAAACTCGTCTGTCGTTTTGCGGCGATTGATGTTGTATACTATTTCAGTTCGATTCTCACAATTCCGTGGCATAAAACTAACGTGATAAGAAAAGAAGTTCAGATTTCAGACAGAGATGCTTTCTGCTCCTTTCAATCCTAAGTTTTAGCAAACAGTGGGATGTGATCAGAGAGAGAGGGTATGTTAAATCAGATGAAAAAGACTGGTGTGTGTTCATTAGGAAATGAACATCCAAGGGATTGGTTGATACCGTGCGTGATGTCGATCTGCTCTGAACGTCAACCAATCATATGACAGCTTTAATAAAGAAATAGATGAGCGAGTTTATTCAATATGTTATAAAGCACCATTTTTCTAAAAAAAATGGTAAAACAAGAAAATTCGTGTTTTAGAATTAAACCATTAAACAGATGTTTTTAATGTTCAATAAATCAAGTTTCTCAGAAAACCAAAAGCTAGCTTTTAGAGAGCTACAAGAGTTATATGATATGTCATCGTTTTGGATAATTTTTGCTGGTAGATTCCTTTGAATTGTAACATGCGTTTGAGACAAGGGCATATTGAACGAAATGCTTTATGATTTATGTGATATGTTATAGTTTTAAGTACGTTTACACATGTTTAAGCCGACATTGATTCTAAAGTCTATGTACGTTTTTGAAGCTTTATATTTTACAAAATATAAGTCGCATTGATACATCAAAGATATATTTATAAAGAATAGATGTGGAAAATACTCAAACCCAAACTCAAACATAAAGTTACATCTATATGTAACGCAACTCTACACGTTAAAGATGCCTTACTGTAACACTATACTTGTATACCTCTCAAGATGACGGGGAGTTCTCAGATCACCCAAATCACATATTCTGTTTATTCACATGGCTTGTCAAAGTCAAATAAGCTTGAAAAAAGAACTGAATATTGTTCGGGAAAGATTATTTTGCTCAATTTATATTTGTCTATTTATACTGTAACACATCTTGAATGAAGACTTTTACTGTACAATGCTGTCTACTACGCCTACTTTTGTTGCAAGATATTTATTTGATGAGATATTTATCTATAAAAACGTGCATAGACTTTCTGGACACCCTGAATGTGAAGTGATATAGCTGTGGGTACATCTGTTATGTACCAGGTAGGTTCCCATACCAAGTAAGTTCCTCCCTTTGTGTTCTAATTATTGAACTTTGATCAGGCGCGAACAACTCACGGTTTATTCCGTTAAACACAATGGGAGGAACGTACTTGGTATGGGAACTTATTTGGTGCGTAACACGTCTACTAGTACGGTTTGGCTGATATTGATTTCCTTTTATTGTAACATGCGGATCAGGGGGGGGTCACTTCCAAAATTTCAAAGCAGGATGTGTCAACCCCTGAGCAGAGGCAAGTATTTGTATAAATGTCTGTAACCAGATTGCTTGCGTTTGATACCTGTGCAAGACAAAAGAATCTCCTGTGAATGAAATTGATTTCTAGGCCATCAGTTTCAAAATGCAAGAGCAGACTTTCTTTGCAAGATCATAATAATGACAGTTTGACAGATTTCTGAGAAGTTTGTTGAAAATGTCTTTTTGTCGAACAGTTCAACAGTTATCACGATACAAAACTATTTTGTTTCAATTCGAAGCTATTTATGTCTCCACTGTAGATCGGTCTCATGAAATTATTGTGTGAAAACCCGTTCTATAAATTCAAGAGCTGTAATTTTTTGAAATCTGGGCGATTCAACGCAAATACAAAAAAATAGAAAAAATGCTTACAGCTATGCAACTTATACCGTGTTATTTTTCTGGGATTCTGAGTTGATTTATCATTTTCTTATTTCACCTCCACGTGTGTGTGTACTGTGAGCAATGTGATTGTGTATTATAACAACGTGCCATCTTCAACATGGGCCCACCAACAACGAGAGGCCGGGGCGCTGGCAGTGATGAGACCGTAGACTTTCAACTCTTTGTGAGGCAAACACTAACTGAAATAAAATCAACTACGGCTGGTCTCCAAGATAAAATGAACAATTTCGAAAAACTCATCGAATTTGAAAGCCAGAGAACTTCGAAAGTTGAACAAAAAACAGCGCTGATGGAAAATAAAGTTAAAGAACTTGATACGATGTTAAAGCATCATGATGCCACTCTGGTAAAAATGGCAGCTGCTGAAAATAAACTGGAGCGTTTTTCGAGGAGAAATAATATAAGAATCGTGGGAATTAAGGAGAAAACTGGCGAAAAACCAGAGGAACTTGTAAAGAAACTTTTCAATGACAAATTTAACATGGTTCATTGTAATGTAGAAAGGGCACATCGTGACGGCAAAATCATGGATGGACTGAATACTAGGCCACGTCACATACTTGTAAAACTCTTAAGCTTCCAAGAAAAGCTTGAAATTCTTAGAGGCCAAAGAAAAGCCCTAGAAGATTGCTCAGTTTACATAGTCGATGATTTGACATTAAAAGACCTGGAGGAAAAACGCAAATTCAAAGATGTTGTAAAGACTGCCTATGACCACGGTACTCGTTACCATTTCTCCGCGGGGAAATGGCGTGGAAGAAATGGTCACCTTGCCCCTTTCTACAACCAACGTCCTGCCGCTGCTACCGCGGCTGTCGATCAAGATGATGATGCGTTTGAACCAAGAAATAATCGCCGAGAAAAGACAATCCAAGCTGAAGTTCATCGCCATAACGATCCAGACGCAATCACAAAGGATGACTAAACATTGTACTTTATTTATGCTACAGTTTTTCGATTGATTTAAACTTTCATCGCTTCCTTGGATTTACAATCCCATCGGATTTAAATATCAGTTCGGACTACGGTAATTGAATAATGCTGTCACGGACTAAAGAATTGTTTGTATTTACATTTCTGTTTTTGGATGGACGCCATAACCATGGTAACCGGAGTCAAGATACCATTTCAACTTCAAGGTGAGGTAATCCGATTTTCACCGGAATTTGCGTGTTTTTTTGAGCTGTGACTCTTGACATTTTTACCCGGGCATTTTTATAAAGAAACGCCGGGTCGTTTCGTTTTCATTGCCGTGCTCCTAAAAACTATTCCTTTTGACTGTACCGACTAAGGAAGCGATGTCATTTTTGGCCCCTTGGAGACATGTTTTTGCTGTGATGTTTAATCGAACATTGTTCTGTGTTCATCACCACAAATTGACTCTATCGTGTTAAGTCACACGGACATTTTGTTTTCATATTGACCCGCTTAATTTTATAGGGTCCAGCACCTGTTTTTCTTGGCCTTCCCGTACCATCATGCCAGGCCTCGGGTGCTTACGATGTTATTTATTCTATGTGTTTTTTTATGCTACTTGTATTTTTGTTCAGCTACTTATATTAGAAGTGAATACTTTTTATGTCATGTATGTTATTGGTAATGCTAATAATACATTTATCCAATATGATGTTCCCCGGAACCATTTACAAAATTTTGTTCATATCCCCTTTTCCATTCAGTAAGTTTGTCGTCATTGTCATTCTTCGCCCATCACATTAATGTGTTTTTATTGAAAGTTCTGCTGCCATCAAGTGTACTCCACGTTCATTGTCCAGGGCAGCGCACAGGTGCACACATGTATCTTAATATAGTTCCTTTCATTCAGTGTTTAATCTCTCATGATATCGAATAATGAGTATTGATTTCAGCTGTTTTACAGAGCTGTTGTTTGCAACTTTTTTTCTATGAATGATCAACATAACTTTGGTATTTATTCGATGAATGTGAGAGGTTTGGGCAATTCTTTTAAACGGAAGCAGGTTTTCCTCTGGCTCAAAAAACATCCAGGTTCAATTTTCTTTTTACAAGAAACTCATAGTACGGCAAGTTCTGTTAACATTTGGAGGGATGATTGGGGTGATAATATTTATTTTTCTCATGGTACTTCTAACAGTAGAGGTGTTTGTATTTTAACTAAAAATTGTTCCCTTCATGTTGATAAAGATTTTCATGACAATGATGGCAGAATTCTGATTCTTGATATTTTGCTTCAAGGTCAAAAATTCACCCTTGCTAATATTTATGGGCATAACAATGACAATCCTAATTTTTTTGAAGAGGTTGAAATCAATCTGCAAGAATTTGTTTGTGAATCTGTGGTGATAGGTGGGGACTTTAATATTATTCTTGATGTGTTGAAAGATAAAAAAGGTGGTAGCAGGTATACTAAGGTTCATGCACAGCGTCAGGTTAAAAGTATGATGGAATCTCTTGATTTGGTTGATATTTGGAGAGAGCAGCACCCAAATGTTTTGCAATTTACTTGGCGATCTTTTAATCCACCCATTCAGAGTCGCCTTGATTTTTTCTTAGTTTCTTTCAATTTATATGCCCAAATTAATAAGTCTGAAATTTCGTCTGGCTTTAAATCTGATCATTCTCTTATCAAGTTTCATTTTGTTCCGGTCAATGAGGCAAGAGGTCGAGGTTTTTGGAAATTTAATTCATCTTTACTTCATGAGCCTGAGTATGTTGACAAAATTAAGAAGTGTATTTTGGAAACAAAAAAAAATGATGCTAATATGAATCCTAGTATGTTATGGGATTTTATGAAATGTCAGGTTCGTTCGGTAACCATTGAATTTTCTGCCAAACTTTCAAAGCGTCGCAAGAAATATGAGTCTGAGTTAACAAACAAGCTCAATGAACTTGAGCAGGAGTTTTCCATTAATCCTTGTGATAATACTGCTAAAGACATTCATGAGTGTAAAATGAACATTGAGTCTTTGTATAGTTATAAAACAAAAGGTTGTATTATAAGATCTCGTGCTAAATGTGTTGAATTTGGTGAGAAAAATTCTCGTTATTTTATTAACTTGGAAAAAAGGAACCAACGACAGAAGGTAATTACTAAACTGGTGACAGATGATGAAAAAGTGTTAACAGATGCCAAAGATATTCTTCTTGAAGAAATGTCATTTTATGAGAATCTATACAGTTCATGCAACCCGATTGATTGTAATATTTCAGAGGATATGCTTCCTCCTCACACAATATGCCCTAAACTTGATAATGTTCAAAAGGATAGTTGTGAGGGCCTTATCACTTTGCAAGAATGTTTGACTGTCTTAAAATCTATGCCCAACAATAAAACGCCTGGCACTGATGGAATTCCACCCGAATGGTATAAATTTTTCTTTAAAGATATTGGCCAAACTGTTGTTGACTCCTTTAATTATGCTTTTCAGCACGGGAAACTTTCTCCTGACCAGCGGAGAGGTATTATTAATTTGATTCCCAAAAAGGATAAGAATCCAACTTCTTTGAAAAACTGGAGGCCAATTTCGCTCCTTAATACTGATTATAAAATGGTTTCTAAATGCATTGCTTTCAGAATTAAAAATGTTTTGCATAACATCATTAACAGTGACCAAACTGGTTTTCTTAAAGGTCGGTATATAGGTGAAAATATTCGCCTTGCGCTGGATATGATTGATCATTTATCACGTAACAACATGCCTGGTCTTATGTTTATGATTGATTTCGAGAAGGCTTTCGATAAATTAGAGTGGTCTTTTATTTTTAAAACAATGAACTTTTTTAATTTTGGCAAAGATGTTATTAATTGGGTGAATATTTTTTATAATGATATTTCATCATGTGTTATTAATAATGGTAATACCTCGCCCTTTTTCAATTTGTTCTGCGGTGTCCGCCAGGGCTGTCCCTTAAGCCCTTATCTTTATATTATCTGTGGGGAGATCTTAAGTATTGCCATCAGAAATGACATTAATATAAAGGGTATTGAAATTTTGGGATCTACTGTAACTATTAACTCTTATGCTGATGATACAACTTTGTACCTTAAGGATGTTGCCTCTGTCAATCATGCTATTACTGTTTTAGATAAGTTTAAAATTTATTCTGGGCTGAAAATTAATCTGAATAAATCTGAAATTATGCCACTAGGGTGCCTCAAAGATGATCCTCCTGATATTAGTGCCCTTAAATTGAAGTTTTCCAATGGGCCGGTACGATACTTAGGTGTTTTTTTCAATGCGGACCCCAAGAATCTTTTTGATTTGAATTTTACTCCAAAATTCCAGAAGCTCAAGGATATTTTAAGAATCTGGTCCTGTAGAGATTTAACTCCACTGGGTAAAATTGCAATTGTCAAATCTCTTGGCCTTTCCCAACTTATCTTTCTTCTTTCGGTACTCCCTGACCCCCCTGCCCAATTCATTAAAGAGCTCGACACCATGGTTTATAAATTTATTTGGTCTGGGAAGCCGGAGAAAGTTAAAAGACTCACTGTCATTGGTGACTATTCGGAGGGTGGGCTTCGTATGTGCCACATTCCTTCTCTTATTAAAGGCCTTAAAATTGCTTGGGTGAAGCGCCTTATTGACTCTAAAAATACTGGCAAATGGAAAATCTTCTTTGATTACAATCTGAGGCCCCTTGGTGGCAATCTCCTTTGGCATTGTAATATGATTCAGTCCGAGAAATGTATCCTTAAAATCAATAATATGTTTGTTAGGAATGTTGTCAGTTCATGGTGTTCAATTGCTTATGAAAGAACTATCAATAATTTTCATGACCAGATTATTTGGAATAACTCCTCCATTAAAATTAACAACAATACTCAGTATAAACACAATTGGCATAACAACGGTATTAAATATTTCAAAGATTTACTTCATGATAATGGTAGCATACTCAGTTTTAATGAGTTCATTGTAAAGTACCCTGGTGTAAGATGTAATTTTATGAATTATTTTTCTTTGATTCATGCAATTCCCTCTATTTGGAAAAAACCTGAAAACAATGTTGATAGAGTGACTCATAACAGTGGGCAAAATGAATTAATTGATGATATGTGTAAAGCTAGTAAAGTTTGTAGATTCATTCAAAAACTTAGTGTCAAGCAAATTTTCAAGACTCCAAATTCCGAAACAAAATGGGCCATTCACATGAATGAGGCGAACTTGGATTGGACTAGTATTTACTGTCTTTCTTTTAAAGCAACCTTGTCAACTAAATTAAGATATTTTCAATTTCAATTTATTCATCGTTATCTTCCTCTGAATAAATTTCTTTTTGATATTAAATTTATTGATTCAAAACTTTGTTCTTTGTGTAAAAATGATGACGAGACACTTCAACATCTTTTTTGGGATTGTAGAATTGCTAACTCTTTCTGGTCAGAAGTGCAAAAAATCATTTTGCACAATAATCTTACTATAACTAATAGAGATGTTTATTTTGGTATCATGGATCCTGCTTTTGACAAATTTAATTTTGTAATTCTGCATGCCAAATATTATCTGTTTTGCTGCCGATGTAATAAGATATTGCCTAATATCCATCACTTTATTAGTAAACTGAAATTAAGTTGTGCTATTGAAAAACAAATTGCTCTTGGTCGTGATAGACTTGATTCTTGGAACAAGAAATGGGACCTTTTGAATATGTAATTTTCTTGTATGCTACAATTCGGGTAAACATTTTGTGTGTACCTATGTATATACATGTATTATGAATAGTTGAATATATGCTGAATTTGTTTGTCTTTTTGCTGTTTTTTTTTTACAGATAAAGTCACAAGCAGGCCTTTTCTGGATGGTGGTGGGTCTTTTTTCTGTTGTGCTCCTTTTTTTCGTGCTCGATGAAGCATGTTTTTTGCCTTTTCTGCCACCATCCAGGAAGGGTCTCTGTCGGTTTTTTTTTTTTTTTTTTTTTTTTGAGCTTTGGAGGCATCCTTCCCCATCTCTGCTCTGTTTTGATAATAAATGCACTGATCTGTGGTTCAAGTTCAGTGGAATCCTTCCCCTTTCCCACCCTTTGATGCTTGCTT
>JAUMTS010133326.1:0-24078 GCA_032273385.1 Ophiopholis aculeata | reverse complement strand
ACACCTACATTCAAACAAATCATGAAAGATGATAGGAACTTGATTGAAAGATTTTACAGGTCTACTGGTCAAATCAAATGTTCACTGACGTGCCTTCCATATCTTAGCCTTTTCAAATCTGTACCATGTGACCTCCTCCCATAAAACATGGACAAAGTTAAGAACATCATATTCAGTGATTTTGTGATGTTGAAAAGTGATGAAATAACTTGTTTTTAATCAAATACCATTTGCCGTAAGTACTCCATCTTTTGTTAATAAATAAGTATACATTTTTCTTTGAGATTTGATTTTATCTTTCTAAAAATTATGGAACAATGTTAGTTTGTGTCTTTCTAGATTCTAAATAACTCAGCAAACTTGTCCATGTTTTAAGCGACCAGACCACATCAACTACCCTTTCAAGCAAAGATCATTCATATTTTTCTTAACTGCAGCCATCATTCTCAAAAATCATAATTTAAACCCGTACAAATCAAATTGTTTGTGTGTGTCCAAGCTGTGTAATAATTTGTCATTTAATATTTGTTGTACAGAAAAGCAAGCACCTTTATTTCAGCCACATAAGTACAAAAATAAGTTAATTTGATATCTCATTATGCAGGTGTGTTGCAATCAACAAGTAAAAGATATTGAAAATTAGGCAAAGGCTTCAGTTATTTTTTTGTTATCCAATACAAAATTTCTGAATACTTACACCTTATAATTAGTGTTTCTTTGCCAATCTGTACATGATGTATCATACATGTGAACGTACATGAAATAACTTGTGAATTTACAAGTGTACAAACTAGAAGTAGATAACGGTGTTCAACTTCAGTTGCTGCGATTTCATCTCATTTTGGACACCATCTCTAACGTTCATTTTTCAAGTGTGTGGAGTTGTATACATAATGGGAATGTGTTGTGTATGTTGTTTGTATTGTTTTGTATATACATATACTTATTTAACATCTTCAATACCAAATAACAAAATTGTTCAAGTTGACTTTAATCTCTTCCACAGTCTATGGGCACTCTGCTGTGACTGATGTCACACAAAGGCACCTTACGTGGGATGTCTGTAGCATCATCCATTAAAAAGACACAGTAGGTAAATTGTTCAGAGTCTCTGCACAAGACAAGCTCTTTTTGCTCTCATATCATCCATCACCATCTTACTTAGTTCAGTATTAAGTTCAAATTCTCTGGTTTTCACCGCTAACTTCACTCCTGACGCGGAGTCTGACATCTCAGATATGACATGAGCTTTTCACACAGAGATTCTTCGGTGGGTTGTTGCACCATTGTGACGTCTCCAGACAAAACAGTCTTTGTCAGTCAAGTTTCTGAAACTCTTTGGACGAAAACGCATGCGGCATTGTGCGAGTTAAGTTCAGCTTCAAGCCCATAGGAACTCCCAAATAAAGAGATTTATCTTTGGAATTCAATGTTCATGGGTTGAAGGTCTCTCAACGTGGCTCATACTCTGCTTTCTTTCATTGTTGCCATGGAGATTGCACTTCTGAAGAGTTGGAGCCACTGTTTTTTGTCGTGTTCATCATTTGGGAAGAATGTATAATTTTGTTCCTGAAGGGGGTCTGTGCATTTGACCCTGAAAGCGTGTTTTGCTGCAAGGGAGAAAAAAGAAGAAAAGAGAATGCCGATTAATAAATAATTCAATATTCAAAATATGATTTAATGATAAGTTTTAAGAAGATGCATACACACACAAAACACTAAACTTAAACGTAAAATAAGCAAACAAGAACACATACTAAATGACTTTAAAACTAACTAGGAGGACAGTCATTGACCTAACACATGGGTGGATCTGAAGGAGTCTGTGAGGTAAGTCAATCCTAACCCATTTGCAACGCTCAAATGCCACAACGTAATTAATCCAACCACATCCAAAAGCTGTTCTATAGGTCCATTCACCGCAATTTACAAATCTGACTTAGTTAATCAATTAGGTGAAATAAGAGTATGGGTCTATCTTCACACACCATCTCTTATCGTACACCATCAGTGACATGAAATCTCAAAATACCAACCAAATTAACAACTTTCAAAGAATAAGAGTGATACATTCATCTAAAGCCGATAACCTCATAAATGTGATCCTAGTAAAACAATGCAAAATGCACTTAGTAGGAACTTATCCTAGCTGGATATACTATCTTGAGTGGAACAAAGAAGCATGATATTTAAATGACCTTTTTGATCGGTTCCTCAAGAGTGTAAAGCCACATACTTGAGACGTTGTTCAGCAATGATGCTATTACAAGAACTGGCCAAGTGCTTACTACAAGCTCCCTAGGATGTATAATGAGTAGAAATAAATTTTAAAATTGATGAAGAAAACTTTTTGAATTGTAATGTTAGGGGGAAAAGATGGAAGATTGAAGATTAAAACAGCCAAATCAGTCATTTATTCTGAGATACAAATGCCATTCTTTGCTTTGAAGAATTAATATTCATAAATGAGAACCTAGAAGGATTCTGCAAATATTTCAGCAACCCTCTTAACAGTGTAATAAATGACTTGATTGAGAGGAATTAGTAGCTGATTTGACTCTGCCCTGTAATGAGTTTTCTTTTTATGATATAACCCAATGGCTTCACCTTAATATCCTACCTCCCTGTGCATTGAGATTCCATAAATGCTACACATAATTGAAGTTTTGCAAGTGTAAATTAGTAACTTGATGATGTAAATCAGCAAGATGAAAGAGAGAATAAGTTTCAACATGGAAAATTGGAATTGGAAATTGTATAAGTGCATGCCTTATCGGTCATTGTTATTTCTATGGGTTCATACTCAATGTTTGTAACATTTTCTTAGTGCAGGTCAACAACTTCTAATCATTGTTTACATGATATTTTTCGTTACGTGGTAACATCTAACACGCAAGGAACTGACATCACAAAACGATGGTTATATAAGTGTGGACTCGTGAAGTGGTTAAACAAAATTCAATATGATGTACAAATCTAAGAGTTTTGAAAACTGGGGTTTCTGAGTGGAATACTGCAAAAACCATGCAGATAGTAGTATGTGAAATTAATTCAAAGAGAAGATTGTAAGATGTAAAATATGAAATTTTCATTTTGAGGGAAACTGTACGTGCAAGTTTTGTTGCTTGACAGTGATGACATTTGGGGTAAAAAGGAATGTTTGATAACGATACCCAGTTACAGACACGTTATCTGAATGGCCACCCGTTGGTATGCTTCCCTCCCTGAATTTTCATTATGCACTAGAGATAAATTTATGAAATCACACTCGCGTGTGAGCATCCATTACTCAATCAATGAACTAGCGATTAAGAATGTGACAGTTAACTGCGATACAGTGAACTCGATACGGGCAATGACAGAATTGTACGTGGTAAACACCCTAATGGCGACTCCATAGGGACACCTTAAAATGACGATTGAATACTTAACACAAATAGATTTATAAGAAATAAGGGTCTATAACCGCTGCTACACTAACTTGACCAATATGAAAGAATTCAGTGAATCCCATTACTACCAACTGTGACAATGTATCTTGCTGTGTGACGGATTTACACAAATGATCATCTACTTTATAAGATCTTCCGACTTGACCGCTAGGACAGTGCCGTATACTAACATGTTTACTACCCAAATGCAACAACTGCTTAATCACCAATTTTACCTATTTACAAAAGCTTATTGAAGCACAGTCAATGACTCTACAACAAATCACAACATAAAGCCATCACACAATTGTGAGACATCAACCTACCATATATGATTATCTAACTATTTCCTCCATCAAAATCAATTTGATCAAACCCTACAACATTTACACAGCTTCAATAGTTATAGTTGTGAGTGGGAGCCACATACGGCAAGATATTTCTACCAGAGGGAATAACTTTCTAGTCTTCCCCCTCCCTATCGCAAACATACCCAAGGAATCAACCCACCACTTATGTCACATATCCTCTTAATTAATAAACAAAATCCATCGCCATATTAAGTTTCAATTAAAGGAGGTCACTTTGGCTCTAATGCACTGCAACAAGTAACTGCACACTACTTGAAAACAATAGTAGCCTATATAAGTGTGCTTTGTGATTTTTTCCCTTAAAAAGCGTGGGCATGATTGCAGCAGGACGACTGGATATACTAAGAGTATCTAACTAGCAGTTTACCAGGACAGCTAAGTAAAGCTGAAACAACAATATGAGATGATGAGGATATCATTTCCTATCCAGACAGCTAAGCAAGATTTATCTTTGTTACTCAATCAGGCTCTACTACGCCTACACATCTACTACTTCAATATAACTTTTGTCAAATTGTAAAGTGATAAAGTATAACAAATTTGGGATATATTATATTTAGTATCGCTAGCTGGTCATGAAAGGGTGTACAATCAAATATTGAAAATAAACAAAGGAAATCTGAAAGTCTTTGTGATAGGACTTTTGAATTCTATGTGAAACGATAGCAAAAAACATACAAAAATATTCAAACACAAAAACAAACAAACAGACAAGACAAAATACTTCATTATTCATTTATAAAAAAATAATCAGGATTAGTCAAAGATCAAAATTGATGCCTACCTGTTTGACCGTATGTGAAAGCCCCTCGGAATGACCCGCCTAATTTGACCTCGCCGTCTGGAATATCAACAACTTCCATGTTCTCAACTACGATTGGTTGCCTGTAGAGCTGGTAACATTTGCGGTTATTTCTTGTGGCTGTTCTTGTGACAACTAAGATGTCTTCGAATAAGAATACATGCAGTTTCTGTACAAATGAAAGAAAAAAATGATACATATTGGTAAGAATATGTTGTATATATGAAAGATTGAATCAATACAGATTTACAAATTTTACATAATTTCATCATTATCTTAGGATAAAATCGTACCATAAACTGACAAAAATGTCTCCAAGTTTCAATTATACTCTTCAATTATTATACTATGACCTAAATATTCCCAACAAATCACACGAAACAGATGAGAAAGTTAATACAATTTTGAAAAGCTATGTCTGTGCAAAGCTAGAGCTTTATATTGGATTTAGAATCACCTGGCTGTACAAACCTACTGATACACCCTAAATCCAAAACTGAATAGCAATCAGTATATTCTGAGAAAAGTTAACACAAGTATTTACAAAGGATGTTGTTGGTTTTTTCAAACCTCAACACTATGTAGTTTCCAATAAATATTTCATTTTCCATTTTATTAATAACATGTTTTCTTACAGAACCTGTCAATAGGACAATTGACATCTTTTATGTTTTGACCCATCTAATGAACTTGTCTTTTATAAAGCAACACTTTCATTATCTGTAGGAGTGCTGCCAACTTGGCATACCCTCCCGGGATCACCCCCATCACAGTTTACAACAAATTACTTGTTTTCCCTCAATCAACATGTATTTAAAAGGATTTAAATGAGTTCACAAACAACTTCACTGCCAAAAATAACATTGTCCTGTGGTTAATATTTTCTTTATTTTCCCAATAAACACCCTAGCAAATACGCATCTAAATCCTAGTTCACATGACATGACTAAACCATGACCTATAGATTGTGTGTGGATTAAACCAATCAAAATTATGTTTTATCTAAAGAAATCAATGTGAACTCAAAATGATATCATACATCAAGATTAACTATTTTGTCATTTTGATACAAACAAGTTTGCTTGTTTACTACAGATAAATGATACTGTTGAAAACAAACAACTTTATTTGAATTTTGCTTATGAAAAGAAACAAATCATTGATAGTAAAGGACAAGTCCCAGCAGCCATTGTGCAAGTAAACAAATACCAGGGACATCGATAAAAGATGGACTTTTCCAAAATTCTCAAGCGAGTTCATCTTTAAATGTCATTAACCAGGATGAAAGAGGGAAACAAATTTGTTGTCCGACAAAAACAAGATGAGTAAAGATAAGCACAACCGTGTTCTTTTGGTTTGATTACATAAATGAGATTAAATCTGTGTTGCAGATGGGGCTTTTGGACTGAAGGTAATGGATGAATTGTAATTACAACTTATATAACTAGATACACTAGAATCCTGCAATAAGTTTAAACATCCCTCATGATGATCTACGTCACTAAGATTTGAGTATCAACCCAGCAAAACATTTAAAAAGTACTCTCACTTTCTCTAAAGGTTAGTGTGATTTGTAAAATGTGCAAACAGATAAACAAATTGTATACTATCGAAGCTTGAATTGACATAGTAAAAGTAGGGCAACAAACATCTCTGTACCGTAAGTGTGGGTCATGACTGCAAATATTGTACTGCGGCCAAAGAAAACAATTAAAGCCCTTGCGTATAACACCACCTCTTCAATATAAAGCTGATTACGTAAAATGCGCATACGTGTAGATAAACAAGATTATTATACAACCAATGTTTAGAATCAACTCAGTAAATCAGGTCAATAAACAACTAAATAGTAAGGTGTGGGTTATGTAATCTTGTACGTCAGCCAAAGAAAGCAATGACAACCCCTGAGTACAACCCCATCCCCTGATACTTAACATGACGATAACATACTTATTGTACTACAAAAAACTTGGGATCAACATTATAAATTAGGTCAATAAGAACCAATTTAGTAAACTGTGGTCTTTGAGCCTACCCCTAAATAGCCATTTAGCAAAGTGTAGCAATGTAATCTTGTCTTCCAGCCTACCAAACAGACACACCCCTCCCTCCACCGCCCCTTTCTACCCCAATACTTACTGTTCCTTTGTTATTTCTGAGTACGCCTCCACATAACATAGCTTTCTGTTCACAGATGAGGGGATGCCTTTGCCTCTCATCCAGGTATTCAAACAGATTGATGTAGTGCCTGCACTTCATCTCACCGGTCTTCCTGTCTACCTCACTGATGTTTTCTTCTGCTATTTTCAGCTAAAATGAGACAAAAATGGAAATAAACATGATTAACATCAAAATAAGGTTCATTATATAAGGCTGCAGACATATTGTTGTCAAGACAGAATATTCATCTTATCATCTCAATTTGGTGAATATACTTGAGTAAGCCATGCTTCTAAACATTCATTTATGTGTGATTTGTCCATTTATAAGTTAAATATGAAATACATTTCCTCAGGGCAAGAATTATAAATCTAAAAGAACCAAACAGATGGGCATTTTAGATTCAGACTTGTAATCAGAATGAACCCTGGATTTGTCCAGGTATCAAATCAAATAAATCAAAAATAAAAGCTATACTCACTGCATCTATTATGTTATTCCTGTCTTCATGATCATTTGGTGTTAGCCTCAGGATATTCTTCAACAGAAGCGGGTACTTGACAAGTCTACTCCTAGGCACATCCAAGAAGCTCCAGAGATCCAGCTTTCTGCTGAATGGGGATTCCTGACATCTCTCCAGGAAGTCTCCAACTTTCTTATCTTGCCTCTTCTCATCCAGTAAGACTTTGGCTGACAGCTGGTTACAACAGTAAGCTGTGTATGTTGGTGTCATGGTGGGGAGCTGGAGAAATGACAAGAAAAATAAAGAAAGTATACATTAATTGTTACTACCTGGTTGAATTGTAATTTTGTTGTGGCAGGGGTTACCAAAAAGTTTGTATTATCGACTCCATATTTCAAGTTGTTTTTGAAATGTGTACATAAATACGTTCTTATTGCTTATGTTATTGCAACATGGTCTTCTAAAATTAAATGGTCACTAAGTTACCAGTTCACATGAGAGTCAGTCAAACAAGTTTTAATTGTTATTTTTAACAGCAATTTCCTCTACTGGTGTCCATGTGGTCTAACTACTGCATATGTCCCAACACCCACCTGCATGCTATTTAAAAACAATGTGACACAAAGAAACATATGGAACTCAATGTGAGTTTCTCTTGGGTAAGGACCAGATTTCCCACCACTATTTGCTACCACATGTCTAGACCCGCTTGATTATCTCCTTAATTGTGATGATGGTCAATGACTTTTTATGATTATTGTTGGTTAAGGTCATGATTAATGTAGGCCTTCAAATTTGAAATAATAAGTAAAGGTAACATAAATATTGGTGTTAGTTTGAAAGATTGCTGTTGTATTTTTGAGAACTATAGTTGATGAAACCAAAACATCAAGAAAAAAATAAGAAATGTAATTAACAAAATGCAAAAATACACACAATACAAGTATACTACCTCAAAATATAATATAGCTAATTAAATGTACAACCATTTTGTATCATACCACTCTGCCCCTTTCCAGAAATAATTGAACAAATTGGTTTCCATTTCCCTGAAGTTAATGTGACCCATACATGAACCTCAATGTAACTTGGTCTAATGGCTAAATTTGGACAAGTCTGTCCGTGAATTTCAATTACACCTGAACCAGATGGCTTTTAATATTGGTTAAACCTTGTAACACCAAGCTAGCTTTGGTGCCAAATTACAATCTTCTCATTAAATATCTGAAACTCAAGAGTTTATTACAAACCCTGAACTTTAAGGAGAGTCATAAGGTGAGCAAGCAAGATCTATATAGTACAAAGCACTGAAACTTAAGCCTTATCTATCATTAGATTTAGGAATAATTGATGACATACTACAAAATAATATATAGGCAAAATAGGAAAGGATAAAGGACAAAGTTGGTTAGTAGGCCTGGGCTATCCCTTTCATCTCCTCATATGAATCAGTGTTAACACCGAAAGCAGCTGTCAAGTAGCTGGATGAACTGGTGCCTAAAACACAAGACCCCATTATCCCGACAAAATTACACCCAATTACAAGACTAGCAGTGAAGTGACCACTACCAATATCATATAATAACATACACCCACTACATGTAGCTTAAGCTGATTTGATGATGGATGACGGATTAGCACATCCGGAAGTTTCACCCAAAGTGCAGCTAATTTGATCAGTTTTGAGTTACTTGTTCTCCCGACAGATACTAGGATAGCCTGTATTGTATGTAATTTGGGGTAAACTAGGCAATATGCTTTGGCCGTTTAGAAATGATTGTCCCCATTTAGGGAAAACTGCTGGGTACCATACTGTCAGCATAGGAGTGTGGACTTTAACAGTGCTCAGGTACTGCTTCTTTTCAGAGGTATCAATAGCAAAATGAGTAAACTATCTCAGAAACTTAACCCTGTAAAGTCATGCATGAAATTAGTTAGGCAGTGTACTGTAACTGCTAAGTTAATATTAGGGCAACAGTTCATTAACAGCTAGAGATATCTTCCTCTTTTCCACTAAGTTCATTTTGGTGCAACCACAGACGTAGATATCCCCGCCATGACTGACGCAAATGAACGATGTATGGATGATTGCATTTACTCCTACATAAAACGCCCCTTTTTGCACTTAGATGCACTTTTAGCAAAACAGGAGTATGTTTTTGTTAAATTGTTTTCATATTTCATATTTACTTTATCAATATAAGGGTTAATTGTTTTCCAGTCTGAAGTCTACATAAGGAGCATTCTACTAAAACACTTCAGGAGAAACTTTGAATGAAAGGGGATGTTATTCACATTTTACTTTCCTAATAGCATATCCCCAAATGAACGGTTCTAAGAAGCACGCATTCATCTTTGCAATTTTTTCTTCCTCAATAACAACTTCAAGAGCATCTGGAACCATCTGATAATATGCTACAGTGAGAATCATGTTGTGCTTTAATTCGTTACTTTTAAAATATGTGACTACGTGTAGTACCGTGTACCTCTAATCTTGCCAGAAGCCTGCTTCACAGGTACGGTAGCTCCGACATGTCCTAGATTTTGATCAGGTCCTGCCCAGTTGTGTTTTTTATAGCTATTTTAATTTGTCATATTATTTTTGTGTGCTATAAATGATGATTGTGTCTGATTGAACTAAACTTGGTCTATGAATATTGAAATATTCTAAACCAGTCGCTCTATTCTCAAACTTATTCAGTAAGTAGATTTTGGTTTGCTAAGAGTTTTAGAAGACTTATGCATGAGCAGCTGACCAGGTGTAAAACTAGGAATTATGTAAGGAAATTCTTACTTTATCTTAAAATGCCAGAACTTAAATGTCAAAAGAGATAGAAGCAATTAAGAACTTGTCCCACACACTTTATAAAAGTGTGATCAATTAGAATTGTTACAATATGCCATTGTTGGACACGCAAGGGAGCTCAAATTTCCTTGCTCAGACAATATGTAACAGATTGGGTGTGTGGGTGGAAGCCAACAGTGGAATACAATATCTCAAAATTTCCTAAAAGGACACCTACTTAATTACTAATCCTTGTTTGTGTGCTAGCATTAGATTTGCCTTAACATTCTGGATATGATGGATTTACTTGTCTATGCACAATATCAAGATTTACAAAATGGCTGAAATAAAGATACATCATCCAGTGTATCAAAAATGACAACATAAGCCAACCTGAGGTCTTTTTTGATTTAATTAATAATATTAATTCTTATCTACAATTTGAAGGGCATCAAATTTGAATAGATTTTCCTATTCATTCATGAATCTGTAACTCAAATACAAAACCTGACCTAGTATAAAGAAAATAAAAGAACCAATTAAGTGAAACGGCAAACTCTGTAAAGAGGTCGGCCAACAGGCAGCGGCAAGTTGAAATGCATTTCTCCATTACAACTTTGCTATCATGTTGCACCACCTTGGTCAACTCCTGGGTAACCAGGGCCTAATATTATCACGTTTTCTACCTCACATGGGGTGTTTTTACTGCTAGTTAACCAACCATTCAATATAGACCATGCATATTTATGACCTGCACCCTTAGGGATTATTACCTAGCTTTGAGTAGGCCAAATCAAAGAATTAGAACAGTATTTAAGCTTATATAAGGAAGCTATGCAAGTATGGTAGGAATTGCTATGAGCAGTAGATAAGCAGAATAAGCAGATGGTTTTGAATGAAGGCGATGGGATTCTTGGGATATTGGAATTGATATACATAATTGCACATCACTTTCAAAATGTGCCTTATTTCATCCGCATTGATATGGATAAAGCTTTTCTTTGCAAAGCAAGTTAGTATGATGCTTACCCAATCTGAGAGGACCTTTCCTACTGCATCAGTTGTACCATCATTCCTTTTCTGCTTTTTTAACCTCTCAATCAAATCTGCAAAGAGAAAACAAAAATCACAAAATTAATTGATTTGAATTCAAACTATTTGCTTATTAATATCCTACTTTGAATTATTGAAGCATTTGTTTGCTGTCCTATGGTCTATCCTTGACCCTACTTGTAATGTGTGATCACTAAAACAACACCAAATCACGTTCTTCTTTTTTGATGGGCAAGTACGACTGTTGGACCGTTACAAAATTAGCCTCCAGCAATTCTTTATTTCAAGTGATAAGCAACAAGGGGATGGTGGCAGGAATGCAATGGAGTCTAGGAAAGATGAGGATGACAATTGGCATCCCTGACATTGAGGAGGATGAGGAATCTTGTCTTTGGTCCCTCCTGTCATGCTTCCCCATAGGCTCTCCATGGGTCATCCAGACTGATGCATCTATCTTACACATGAACATGATGAAATACTTCTTGTATGTCCTTATATCATAAGTTTTTTCATTTCTCAGAACTCAAAGATACATTTCAAACACATACCTTACTTTTCACAAACAGCTACCAGCTGCAAGAACTTAAACTGATATTCTCAAACTGTGGTGTATTCATTTTTGAATGGATTGTATAAGATTGCATCAAACCAATTTTACAAAGTTCTTTTGAAATATATTTCTAATGCCAAGTACGAATTAGTAGCCACAGCTACCTACACTATGGTGTCAATCTGTTAATTAATTCAATTAAAGCCCATCCACCCACCTAATTATGATTATTATTGTTAACTCACAGGGTTAATAAGTGTGTTAATTACATGATTTTCATTTGAGGGGGAATTTCAGCAAGCTTCCCAAATTTTATATGACACACGCGTACGTACGTACGTAGAGGATGTGGTTTCTTGGATTCTTCAAAAAAAATCACCAGGCCAATATGGATTTAGTCTAAAATGTGAAGGCAAGTTTTTGATAATTTTGATAATGGGTCTCTTTGTTATGAAATAGGACCAGAAAAAGGGTTAACAAACTCACTGTCGCAATGTTTACAAACAAACCCAGATTCTTTCATTTACACGCTTGCTCCGTATTTCGCAGTCCATTTGAAAAGAGATCGTTAGTTATGTATGTCTAAAAGTAGACCATTTCGACATAGCACGTTTTTCATATAATTTACAGCACGTTTCAAAATGTTGACACTTCACGTGTTGTAAAAACGTGCTCTTTGTAACCCCATAAAAAAAATGTTGGAATGTTGTGATCATGGATCATATACTAGTTCAGCAAGTGTTCAGTTTTATTCATTCACATATTTGTTCACAACTAGTATATAAATAAGAAGTTCAGGCACACAAGTTTGTTTACAAAAGTAATTTCCCAAAAATATATCTTGCGCAATATGCCCATCTCTACTTGACTCCCCAGATAAACCCTGACTACCTTCTTGGCAATGTGTTTAAGTGAAGTGACATATGCATTAATCTCATCTCATTGATCTCTTGTAAATGTTACCAATGAATCACCAGGGTTCCCTACCTCCCGTCCTATCTATCCATTGCGCGCAGCAGCTAAAACTTGGGGGTTATTTTCAAACTGTATAAAATTTGTGAAGGTTTGAAATCAATTAAAGAATATCAATATAATTCAATTCAATAAAAAACATGTTTTATACCAACTACTACTGCTGGCATTCCTAATTTTTTTAAATTAAAAATATAAAACACTTCTATGAATCAATCTAATTATCAAACTAAAGCAATTCTTGAAAAATATAGGCTATTTAGTTAACGACAACTAAAATGTTTGCAGCTTGCATGGTAATTCAAAGGTGTGGGGTGGTGTTGTCAACCAGTTGCTTGATTTGTAACGATCAAACTTTCCGATTTTAAAGATGTGGCGACATGACAGATGTACGCATGACAAATGCATAGATAGAGGATTCAGGCTATCGATGTCCAACAAGCTCGAAGGTATGCGCGGCATTTGTTTGTCATACAAGCCTTCTTGTTGTAAAATGTCAAATGAAGGTTGCCAGTGGCTTATATGTGAGTACAACTGGGTGTCAAGAGAGTTGAGATATACGCGGCATGCAAGTTTGAAATCAGCTCATCTGCTGGTCTTTTCTATCTCCCTTTGTCATAAATCCAGGGATGCTGTCATAAATCTATATTAATGGGGTTGAGATGGGGAAGGGGCATCTCAGGACAGTGCCCTAACAATCAAACCATTTTTCTTTTTTATCCCATCATTTTTTACTTTATATTTTCACTTTTTAAAAGGTATGAAAGATATAGATAGAAGCCTATCCAGTTTTTATAGTGAATTATGACTTTACTTCTGCCTCCTATGATTTATGATGAAAATGTCTCCCAAGAAACAAACAAGACAGACCATCACATAAACAAAACTGTTTATTTGGGCTCTTTGTGTGTAAACAATCTGGCAACTTTGTTGACTACTCTACAGTAAGCTATGTAGTGACTCAATGTTCCAGTTACTTGCCAAAGTACATTCACTAATCAAACATTCTGCTAATCTAATTTGTAGGCGCTAATATTCACAAGCCAAATTTACACATAATATATGACATGGTATTGGGAAATCTCTGTTTCTTCAACATAACTTTGAGTTTCTGTTTTCATTAATTGCACTTCCAGTAAAACAGGCCTCTATTTAATGTTCTGTACCCCAAAATAGATTTGGTTGGCTTATTTTTGTATTTGCTAGTTTCTGTGTTTAGTTGCTATGTGCAATGTAGTCTACTTGAGATCCAATGACTTCCTGTATGGTTTCCTCATGAGATCTAAACACTAGGAATATTACACTCAGCTGCTTATATCAAACATACATGGTACATTCAATTTGGAAATCAAGACAATTAAGATCTTTAAAGAACTTTAAACATTTGAGACGGCATAGATTTTACGATAATTCAGAACGGATATTTCAATATAGCCAATTACAAAGTGTGTGTGTTTACCAAGTGATATTCAGAGAGTAAGATGGAACTTTCCTGGCAGAACTAAATAATATAATACAAAAACTGAGGGAATACTTCTTTTCAACACCCCTTTGGTCAAATTCTTACCCAAACAGAGACATTTTGAGATCAAATTCCATTACCATTACATCTACAGTGACCTCAACGCATCAAGATGGCTCTGGACAAAGGCCCAACGGCAAAGTTATATTTTTGAATAAAAATCTTGGGGCTAAACTAACAACATACCATGTTCCCTAGGAGGGAATGGGTTTGTAAACTCTTGTCGGGACGGAGAAGAAACGCAATCCGATGCCAGGCGGCAGGATGACAACACCACACCTGAGCCTAAGGGCTCAATGCAACATGTTGCAAGTTGTTTCTACCACATCAGCGCAGAAACTACAACCAATTATTATGCCGCTTCTATTCTAATTAGTGAAAACTAATATTGGTACTTTTGTCAAAGAGAACATTAACCTTTACCAATGTGTTCAAAGTACAAGCAATGTTATACAAATATCTATGTATGACAAGAAATTTCAAATTGTCAAGATTTTGTTAAATTTCAAGTGAGATTTTTTACGAAAATGTGAGGTTTCAACAAAAGATCATTTGAAATCGATGTTCCCTTTGCCTTGTCAACGAGCTAATAAATACTGTACGCTTTTTCACAAACTCAAAAAGTGGAAGCATAAGTTTAAACTGAACTTCTTCTGATAATAGGTTAAGTCCTACATTTTGCTTTTACTTTTCAAGTGCATCTAAATGAGATACCATTTCTGAAAATATGTTGAAGATCTACTATAATTTGCAAAAAGTCTCTAAATTACCCCACCCTACTTATTGCACTAATTAAGCTTCAGGGTTTTCCCAGGGTCTCGGTGAAAATGGCGCCCCTCGTAGGGTCATCTGTCTTAATTCCTTATGAACATTTTGACTAGCAAACAATTATTGCTCCCCTGGAGAGGATCAGGTTGCCAAATTTTATTCCAAAAGACAAAGGCTATTGCAAATCTATTGTTTGGTCTCGGCCTATTAGCGGCATCTTTTCAACATTTGCTGAGATATGTAACATTTTGCAGATTTAAATGTGTGTTTCTGTACTATGCGGTTGAAAAGTAATTTTAAGGTCATTGGAACGTAGGCGAGATCTCATTAAAAGTCTTATTTAAATGTGCATAATTTGGAAAGAGTGCCAAGATTATACAGCAAATCTATTGTTATATAAGTGGATTGGTAGTGGTCCATTAGAAAATGAAATTGGCCAAAACAAGCCGCAAAACAAGTAAAAAGTACAATTCACTTAAAATGTACCACTTTCATGTTATTTTCCATGTCTAAAGAACCAGTAACCCTATGTTTAGTTTTTTATTGTTTTTTTGTAAACAAAACATAGTTTGGTGATGTTAACTTGTTATTGTTGTCTTTTTTCTCACCTTTGTGTAATGGCTGTAGGTCTTCAAGAGGTCCAAATATGGTTTCAAGTTCAGACTCATTGAGCATGCCCAGTGACCTCATGGAATCACGGTATGTCTTCATGATCATCCTAAGGTCATCTTGTAGGTCCATCTCGCCACGAAAGAGCTCAAAGATTGCCTGAAAGCAGATGGGTAATGTGATGAGTAATGACGGGTAATTGAATAGCCTAAAGGTATATCTTCATCTTCATCTTCATCAGTTAAAGTGCATCCCTCAAAGTTGAGTATTTCTGCACTATCAGCAGCTTAAGTTACAATTAGAAGTCATATAGCTGGCTCTTTACTATCATTTATGCCAGAAGTAAACCCAGGGTCCTGATCAAGTTTCGCCTGTCTCCTTCTTGATACTTTTCAACTTTTGGATGAGGTGAAGGAGAATTAGGCCTAGGCCTATAATACTTCCAGGGTTGTTTTAACCTATCCAGGCTAATAGTAGCATCTACAGTACAAGTAGCTTTCAGTAAACCTTGGCATCTTGCATACTGTTATCACTTATCTGGATATATACAACATACAACACTTGGTTATCCTTATGGAAGCCATGCTTAATTAAAATTGTACTCAAACAATCAGTGGAATGCAATTATGAATTTGAAGAATTTTTAAACACGATTTACTGTATTCAAAATATTCAAACAATACTAGTAGTAGTAGGTCTTATTCTAATGCTTGCAAATTGAGCTTTGCAACCAAGAATTTGAACTTTTACAATTGGTTGTCATAGTAATGAGAGGGCCTGCATCCTTACCTCTTGCCTCTTGATCTGCATCTTTGTGAGGGCTTCATTGATGTTGCCTTTGACCGTCTCTGACCATAAGACACTGTCTCTCCTCTTGGTGGGGGTAGCTGAGGGTTTGCAGTACGGTTTGATGTTAATGCTGGGTTTGATGTTCAGGTTGGGGGAATGGGGAGTCTTGAAGCTCATAGAGCGCTGTATGAAGATATAAAAAAATGAGATCAACATTAATTCAAGATACAAGCATCAAGATGAAAATCATTATGTGTCTAAATGAATGCACTTTACAATATTAATTCTTTACACAAGCAACACCGTTTTCGTACGGAAAGATATGTGTCACAAGACCAATGCAAACCTGTGCTGAATTTACATTCTTTAAATAATCAAAATTATCCATGTAAGATAACGGTAAACAATACCAAGTCTACATATGTAACTGATCACCCTTGATTTCCGGTCACCAAATTTCTTGACTTGAAATTATGCAATCCTCCAAGCCTAACCACAGTCCATAGCTAATATCTTAATAGGACAGCGATCAAATAGCAATTGCATACCAGGAGATGTGATACACAGTATCTTGCACCGTTTGCATGTCTCTACTGTTTGCTCTGGTAAGACATCAAGACCACAAATATGCATCAGAAATTCTTCCGAAGTTGAATTGTTCATTTGTTCTGACACAACAGGATATTTAATTCAATCGTATATCTACAAAGAAATCTTCCTTGCCATCTCAACTACTTGACATTTTAAACAAACGTGTCGGTAGATAGGTTTCAGTGTTTAGAGTATGCCCGGCTCGTTAACTATGCAATTTATTGTTATTGTTGATTGGTACTAGGAGGTGAGACATCTTGGAATTGAAAAAGGTTGATGCTAAATTTATACTCTAGTTGTCTTAAGATGCTATTTATGATGCTGTTATTTATTGGGAAGTGAAATTGACCTGCTCAAAACATTTGTGATAATCTGGAACATAATATTTCAAAATCTGTATCTCTAAACTGATGCACAATTTGACAAATAATGTCATATTGCCAATAGCAATTTAAAAAGTGCAAAACTGTCACTGCAATCCAACACATAATCAAAATGTCAAAATATATTGAAAGCATTTCCAAATTGACATTACAGTGCCGGAGGTAATGATAACGAACCTTGAAAGTGCAGACAACATTTCGGACAAATAATTATTGGAATATAGTATGTTCCATGTATTGTCAATTTTCTTAGATAAGTATGCGCCAGCAAGCCAGAGGGTGTTGTGTGGGGTAACCCAGCATAGCGATGGCTGGAGTGTGGCTGCTATATTGTCAATCAACGTCAGCTGATTAAGGCCTGATACGTATTTGATATACTTGTTGGTGATGAAGGGGTACAGTGAGACCTAAAAGCCTTCAGGCTCTTTCTACCTTGCATTCCAAAAGCTCTGCGAGAGTCCAGTGGAAATTTTTGCATGCTTGTTTCCAGAAAACATATTGGGCATCTCCAATGACAATTTCTACTCAAAAATTATTCACACTCGGTGTAAAATTTCGAAGTTATAACTAGTTCACTAAATAAACTCAAAATAGCTTGGTATTAAACAGCGCCTCTACAAGGAAACCAAGCACCACTTAATTTTCTTCCTTAACTCCTCAAATGGTCCTAATTTCAAGAAATTAAAAATTCAGACGCAACAAAACTAAATAGTTTTGTTTGTCACGCAAGTTCAGGTTGACAGCTTCGCATACCACTTTGGGCCGATGCGGTTTCAGTCCAGTCACGCGAACGATAGCTGGCTAGCCGGTAGCGTGCATATACAAAAAGTTAACCTGTACTATATTCTCCTACCTATGATGTCCGATACATTGATGAAAACCGGATACAAAAATAGGCTGCAGTCAATTGATAACTTCTTTCAAGTGCAAGGAAGATGCGCCAACATTGCGATGGGGTCAGATTTGTGTACAAGATATGCATGCTTAAACCGGGCTACCCTATATTCTTTGAATGAACCTGCCATCTACAAATACCTTGACATAGCTATTTCATGCAACTCATGCTCAAGCATTTTAATCTTGGAAGATTATTTTAAGATGTTGACCTGCAACTTCCTCCACGTCACAACAGAACATCATTATTATTATCAACATAAATGGTATGCTAAATCACAGCAATATGCTAATATATTCAAATTAACATCAGTCACTAAATTTAATTTATTTCATATTTGAATATCCAAGTCCCTTTGTTAATTAACATTGTAATGTAACTTTACTACAAGCCAAATCAATGTCAAATGATGTCTGTATTCCAGACATCCCTATCACCCCATCTCCCAAAATCAATTTCCCTATCTCCAGTTTATGTAATCAGATCTTCAACAATAGATCAGCTGATATCCCTAGCTAGCCATTTACACCAGTTCATCCCAATGCAGCTTCATTTTGCTGACTGCTTGTTTTTCAACACAAAATCCTGGTGTGGGGCTGCAATTCTAATCCAAAATTTCATCAACATCAGCCCTGTAGCTAACAAATATCTCCCCAGGATTGACCCCAATGGATTTGCGGTGGTAATGCACGAGTCAAATTCGCAGTAAAGTTTACAAGTATCAAAATATCTTGGTGTGGGTAATTTCCACACTGCATAAATCTAGTGCTGTGTCAAATACGGGACCTGCCAATCACCATTATCAGCATAAATTGTTTTCAATCAGATTATTATATCTTTTATAAAGGAAAATGTGATGGACAAGGTTCACTTTCATGTCACAAAGAAATTATAATCCACTGAAAGTAAATACAAGATATGGCCACAGAAAAGAGCTGTGCTGACAGGTAGGCCTACAATAATTGTTGGTCAATTAATAAACAAATTAACAGTTTAGGAATGTCATCGATAGTTCGCAATTCATTTTGACTATTAACAACTTTTTTTGTTTCCGTAGATCAACCAATTTACAATCCCTATTAACAACCCAGATTTATCACCAAGAAACTTACAATTGAAATGAACATAAATCAGTTTGAATAGACAAGTAAAGACCATAAGAAATACATGTTTCCGGATAAGAATCACACTGGGTACAAAAATAAGCTCTATAACTAGTCGGATTTCCTAATGAAAAGCCTCCTTATTTCAAATATCAGGAAATAAGCAACACAGAATTCAATACTTCAAGTTCAGGGTTGGCTTTATATTAAAAATTAAAAAGTGGTATTATAAGAATATTATCTATAACAACATAATCTCTTCAGGATCAGTGATGTTGAACTCTGTAAGTTACAAGGGTGACCCATGCAAAACTTAAGATTATGCTAGGTGCTAATAAATCAAGTCCATAAATATATGTTTGTACCCCCACTAATGCCTCCACACACTTATATGATATATAAAGGAAATGTTCCAAAAACATATGGAAAACTTAAATTCATACCCAAAGAAACAGATGCTATTTAATTGATTTGAAGAATTCAACTATAGAAATACAACAGTTCAAAATATCTTTGACCCCTCATAATTGCCTTAATGATGTGTTACTCATCACTCCTACACAACACAATGTTGATGAATATTATCACAAAGTTCTATCATGACAAAGTGTGAAGTGTTAGAGAATGAACCAAATGATGTTTGTCTGGAAAACCCTGCTCGTTCATACACAAGCTTTGATATCCAAAATGCTATGACAAAACCAGTTGTAATATTTTCCTTCAAGATATTCAGCATAGAAAGGGTTTATCACCCCATTGTTCAGTGCTTGTGCTCCGTGTAGTTTCGTCAGTGACCCGTCAAAACCTTTGCAAGCTTCCTCTTTACCGAGTAATGTTCCTCTCAACGCTGCTGGGGTATAATTGGGCAAAAGAGCAATAACCTTGACTTCAAGGACTTTCGCAATCTTTTTCCTTACGTGATTTTTGAAGCAAAAAATGGAAATAACAATATGAAACCAACAGGAGATGAGCGGTTTAGCTTTGTTTTGACTTGACCACTGCAGCCGGTTCATTTCAAGTGGGTGCCTGAACAGAGTTCATAAGAACCGACAATGATATAAACAAAAATATATTGACAAATTAGGCAGACTGGCAAATAAGGGCAATTTGACAGCCTGTGTTTAAATTCAACCTGGACAAACCGTTTGGATTCTGTGAAAAAGATTTGAAAATGGCTTGCACTGAACATGACATTACTAAATGATGTGATATCAAAATGAAAAGATCTCTCTAAGCTACATAAAGCTATATAGTAGAAACATTTCTTAGCATAGCTTACACTTTAAGCTAATGATTATGAACAAACTTTCTTTTTAGGACACATGTTCAACAATGTTCGGAGAATCGCTTGATGATATTCATGCTTCAGATGAAGTGCAACTGCCCCCTCCATCTATCATGTTTGCTTAATGTGACTTTTTATGCATCAAACTTATCACAGATATGCATTGGTTTTGCGTATTTCCTGATATAATGCTTATGATATATTCTTTAAGTTTGATCGGACATAGACATGTTATGCTTGTGATTCAAGGTCTACCCTGAACAAAATAAAGAGCTGTTCTGCACGCAGCTCAAACCAAATTTATGGCAAACATAACATTTAATATTTCCAGTGTCTGTTCATTTTTGCCTTAGTCTATATCTGTGTTATATTTTTGTAATGTAAGATACTTGTTTTCAGTCATCAGTTAAAAAACATCTTCCATCATTAAAAATACACAAAAACAGACCAAGCCTGAAAAAAAAGTGAATCAACGCCAGCACCCCCCTTTTAAGGATGCAAATCAAATTAATAAAATTCCAAGGTTCATTACCACATCTGTAAAGTTACTTAAATCATAGCCTTTAATTCTATAATATCTGACAAACACTCATGCTCAAGTTCGTGATAATCAGTAGCAATGAACATAGAAAAGCACATGGTCCTCAGGACAAGGCCAGGTTAAACCACACAGGTGTGCAAAAAACATTCTTTACAGTACACAACCCCCTGCTGGAGACCAAACTTGTTTGTTACCTAGCCTAAACCAACTCTCCTGCATAGAACATGCAAATAGTTCCTCATCTCTGACCCGATCTAGGGTCTCCTCATGTTATCACAGGTGTGGGTCATGCAATGAATGCTATCCTACAGATGAGGGATTCGCTCTTGCAGGATGTGGCCCCCTGGAGCAGGGAAGGGGAATTCCTTTTTTGACGTCTTTGTTGCTCTAGCAACGTAAACCAGGGTTTTCAGGGGAGAAAGTGTTGGTCTTCTTGTCAGAATTGTTGATTTAGTAGAATAACCTTCCGTAACATTCCTTTATTAGCAAAACTTAAACTCCAAAATTAAGCTTGAATATCCATGGCATTAAAACAATAATCTAAGCACAGTTGCACAAGACACAATTAAAAACTCTTTAAAAAAAACCAAATTGATTTGAACTACATTTCTATAGATTAAAGTAATAGATTTGAAGAAGAACAATGTATCATTGCCATATATTATACAAGCATATTTTAAACAGTAGTACAATTTAATTTGCAATGTACCCGGCAATGTATACTGCAAAAGTCAAAAACATGTTTCAAAAATAAAGGATGTTGAAAAAATCCTCCCACATCTAGCTCTCCAAAGACCAACAACCACCTAACACCTTGTTTGAAATGAAGTTCATTAATTACTAATGAAGATGTGTGTTATTGCCACTTATTGCATCCTATCCTATAGGATGTTCTTAGCCAACAACCCAATCTAGAATCAGTGAAAAGGTCAAAACTTCAACTATTAGCTTTATTCATAAGTCAAAACCCTACAATCTGTAATCCGATTTCAAAAACCCTTTAGCTTACTTTGACATTTCGCAATATGTCTCATATTTTGCTACTAAAAGTATTAAATATTTACCAACATCCCAACCACAATAGACAAGATTGGGATGAATTGCTTTTGACCATTTAATGTTTTCCTGTTTTGCACCAATTTAATATTAAGGTACTTTAGATATGATATGATATGAGACATTGTCCATTTTATAATAACATTTTCTTCGAAAATTTATTTTCTGAGGCAACATTAATTTTCATCAAGACAAATCTTTGTTTGCTTCAATTTCTTTGTGGAATAGTATGACGTCTTTATGCCACTTTTCTGAAGTTATAAAGCATATGACTGTCAGAATATGTTTGATTGATTATTTTTGTTGATCAACAGTTTGCTGTTATGCAGTATAGACCCTTGCCTTGGTATTTTATAAACAAAACACCAAAAGTGTCTGCTCTCAAATTCCTAACACATTAATTTTCCACCCCTCTACACTCCTTGTCTTTGTAACAGAAGATTAACACAATTAACAAAGATTAGTCCAACCGGAAAAACATAGGAGGTCAAGTTCAACTTTCTTAATTAGTCAATCCCTTGCTGTATTATAGTAGTGGAGCTGGTATTGTGAAGTGACCTGAAATAATCCCAGGGATTTTCACTTCGGTTTGGACTTTTTCTAAGAAATCCATCTGCAGGGTAGTCAAGAATGTAGTAATAATAACCCAGGCTCCATGTTATCAGAACATACAGCCCCAGCAACTAGAACCTGTTGCTAAGTTTCAGGCAGAGATTACCAATAGGGACAGGAAAACATTTTACATGGCTCTTAAACGATCTATTTCATTTGCAATTCACTTACAGCAATTCATTTTAACACCTCCAATACATAAGTTGATTGATAATAGTCCCTACAGCAAAGCCTTTGATGTTTGTCCTCAAGTTGGAAATGACATGCCTGGCTAAACCAATTTGTTTCAGAAGTGAAAAGTCTCATTTAAAGATAAAAAGATTCAAATATGGCCATTTTGATACTATTTTAAGTCAAATATCCTGCAAGTCAGCCTTTGGACATTTTATCCTAATTGATACTAGCAAGTAAAGAGTTACTATATTAGTACAAGATTTCCAGGTCTAAGGATGCTAAATTTATCCTACCCAAATCAACAACTAGGTTTCTGACGCATGCAACCCAATCAAGCAAGGCAAACATCTACCAAGTTAAACTGTTCCTGTGGATAAGAGCAAGGAACCTAGTGAGAGGATCAAAGTTTGGACCAATAACCCTTGGCCGTATCCATGTGGAGATACATCACAAAATCCAACTTCTTAAATGTAAATGTACATATCAAATTTTCTTCCAATAATAAAAGTGTCCTGGAAATTTTAGAGCATATTGATTAACCATTTTTAAAGAGTTGTTTCAAAAGATTGTTGATTGATTCAACATTTCATCTATAAAAAAAATGGAAAACTAAAGTTTGTTTTAAACGATTGCACTTGTGAACCAATTGATTAAATCAAATTACTAGAAGCCTGGGAATAATGAGATAATTTCACTCATTTTAATATCAACCTCAAGGTTTGTTTACCATCTTTTTAAGTCAACTACAAGGATTTAACTAAAGCCTTTGTTATCTACAAGGCTGTTGACAATAGGTTATTTCATATTAAATATGTGGCCTTCATTAAACTTTATACTTAATTACACTTTCATTAATTCATATTACACAATTATTACAATATTATCTCTTTCCTAATTGAAAAATACAAAACATTTCAAACAAACTTTGAGCAAGAAACATATTGGAATCCATGTAGCTGTAAAGAAAATTACATTGTTACAAAGTCATGACAATATGTTAACAAGTTACACAATAATTAATCATTATATGCTACAATGATAATATGAGGAACGATTTTCTAATACATTATAATTACTTACATTGTCTACAACAATAACTTACAAGAAACCTCTTACTCAATGTCTGTATTACCAAATTAAATTGCAAAATTTTGACACAAGAC
>JAUMTS010133215.1:0-10029 GCA_032273385.1 Ophiopholis aculeata | reverse complement strand
GTGTAAGGGGTATAAGTGTCATTTGTCTAGGCATGTTTTCATGGTGGAAGTAGAGGAAGGAAGTGGGAAGGTTCTCAAATAGAATGTAAATGTCAATGCATTGAACATGATCCTCCCCAAGTTAAAGGCCATGAAAATGTTAGACTACTTGCCATTAACTCCAGATTATGTGCTAAAATGTTGCCAACATTTACTTGAGGCCTATACAGGCACCCCTGTTGTGGAAGGGGTATGAGTTTCATTTGTGGATGAATGGAAATGTCAATGCAATGAACATAATCCTTCGAAAGTTATAGGCCATGAAGATATGAGACCAATTGCAATTGATTACAGATAATGTGGTAACATTTTGCCAACATTTACCTGTTGGCACGGAAAAACCCTGATATCTGGGCGTGTTTTCATGGTAGAATTAGGGGAAGTGTTTAAAAAGAATGTCAATGTCAATGCACTGAACCTGATCCTTTGAAAGTTATAGGCTATGAAAGTGTTACACCAATTGCAATCGATTACAGATAATGTGCTAACATGTTGCCAACATTTACTTGATGCTGAGGAAGGTGCGCTGTCATTTAAGGGGTATATGTGTAATTTGTGGATGATGTCTAGGCATGTTTTCATGGTGGAAGTAGGGGAAGGTTCTCAAACAGAATATAAATGTCAATGCATTGAACATGATCCTTTGAAAGTAATAGGCCATGAAAATGTAGACAACTTGCCATTTATTCCAGATTATGTGCTAACATGTTGCCAACATTTACTTGAGGCCCATACAGGCACCCCTGTTGTGGAAGGGGTATGAGTTTCATTTGTGGATGAATGTAAATGTCAATGCACCGAACATGATCCTCCCCAAGTTAAAAGCCATGAAAATGTTAGACTAATTGCAATTGATTCCAAAATAATGTGTTAACATTTTGCCAACATTTACTTGACATCATGGAAGGTGCCCTTGTTGTGTAAGGGGTATAAGTTTCATTTGTGGATGATTTCTAGGCATGTTTTCATGATGGTTTATGATTGAATTCATGTAGAATTTAGTATTATATTTTGTTGTTGTCTTCCTTGATGAAGAATAGTTTACTATTTAAAACATCAGTCAGTTTTTGTTATTAGTTAGGCTTGTTTGATTGTATACTTCCTTGTACTTTCTTCTTTGTACAGACTTATTTGTTTTTAGGTCTTGTTTCGTCACTTTTTTCCTGCTTTGTTAGCAGTATTCCCCACATCTAGTTGGTATACCTTGCCTCTTCTTTCATGGTTGAAGTAGGCGAAGGAAGTGGGAAGGTTCTCAAACAGAATGTAAATGTCATAACAGGATCTTTTGAAAGTTACAGGCTTTGAAAATGTTACACCAATTGCAATCGATTATATATAATGTGTTAACATTTTTCCAACATTTCCTCGAGGCCAAGGAAGGTGCCGCTGTCGTGGTAAGGGGTATAAATTTTATTTGTGAATGATATCTGGGCGTGTTTTCATGGTAGGATTAGGGGAAGGAAGAGGGGAAGGTTCTCAAACAAAATGTAAATGTCAATGCACTGAACATGATCCTTTACAAGTTATAGGCCATGAACGTGTTGGACTACAATGTTGCTAACATTTAATCGAGGGCATGGAAGAACCCCTGTGGTGTGTGGGGTATGAGGTTTCTTTTGCGGATGATATCTGAGCATGTTTTCATGGTAGAAGTAAGAGAAGGAAGAGGGAAGATTCTTAAACAGAATGTAAATGTCAATGCACTAAACATGATCCTTTGAAAGTTATAGGCTATCAAAATGTTAGCCAAATTGCAATTGATTTCAGATAATGTGATTACATTTTGCCAACACTTACTTGATGCTAAGGAAGGTGCCCTTGTCGTGTTAGGGGTGTACGTGTCATTTGAGGAGGATGTCTAGACATCTTTTCATGGTAGGAGTAGGGAAAGGAAGAGGGGAAGTTTTCAAAAAGAATGTAAGTGTCCGTGCTCTGAACATGATTCTTTTCAAGTTATATATAGGCTATGAAAATGTTAGACATATTGAAATCCGTTCCAGATAATGTGCAAACATTTGCTTGAGGGCAGGGAAGGTGCCCCTGTCATATAAGTGGTATAAGTTTCATTTAAGGATGATGTCTAGGTTTGTTTTCATGGTAGGAGTAGGCAAAGGAAGTGGGAAGGTTCTCAAACAGAATGTAAATGTCAATGCACCAGACATGATCTTCCCCAAGTTATAGGCTATGAAAATGTTCGACCAATTGCAATCGATTACATATAATGTGGTAACATTTTGTCAACATTAACTTGACACCAATGAAGATATGTGTGGGTATAATATTTCATCCACGCTTGATTATGAAGTTGTTTTTGAAGATACAATTTTAAGTTTTAGGTCACCACGGAGTATAGGGAATGAAGGGAAAGGATGTGTGTTAAGTATTTTAGATGACATGTGGGTGGAAGAAAATATGAAACTGATCAAAAGATCCTGACAAATTTGCATTATTTTAATAAAATTCGGTAAAATGTTGTCATCTTCTGAGAAACCATTGGTACAGTTACAAACTTACAGCAGTTTTATGAACTTGTTATATTTTGAGAGGTTTTCCACAGCAAATTCATAGTAACTGAGTTTCTTGTCACTATCATTTTTGAAAAGATACAAAAATCTAAAAATAATTAGCTATTATGTCTTGTTCTTATCTTTAATATTCAAAACTGTTTGACAATTGAAAAGTCAGCTCTTTTATTCCTACACCATTTGTGACATGTTGCACTCATATCATGGTATAATTTATAAACTCTGAAATAAAAATAACAAATATATTGAAGTATTGCCAACATTCATAGGACAAGTAGGAGGTTGTATTTCCTTATGTTATTACATGAGAGGCCTGCTGTTGAATATTACATCCGAATATCTTGGAGTTCAATTTTGAATTTGGAATTAAATTATTTGGTTTCAGAAAATTATTTTTGTAAACGTCACAAACTTTACATGGAAAATTATTCAAGTACGTATATAATATTTTAAATTATAGAAGCTTTTCTTTTGATACAAGCCTGTACTGCAAATGTACATCAATTTAGTCATTCGCAACCATGTAAATCAAACATGACGTAAAAATAAACAAATATTTAGAAGTATTGCCAGTGTTTACATGACATCTAGGAGTTTGTACTTCCTCTGTTTTTCGTATGAGAGGCCGGTTGTAACATATTTTATACGAACATCTCTTGAGATGTGAAATCTGCCAGCTTATCTTTGCTGGCAGTGAGGGTGTTTTCTTAGTAAAGTATCATTGAGATATGAAAACAGAGAGCTTATGAGCTTTGTTGATTTGGTGCCTTCTTTGCAGGTTGCACACCACTAAATATCTTTCCTATTAATTTATATGTTGAACTGTACATGAAAAATCTTGATTTTATTGTCTTTATAATGAGTAGCATCACTAAATTTAGTATTTTTCTTGAAGTTAATGAGCAATCGTAGTGATAGTACCTCCTAATGTTTTCATATCAAAGGCCAGCTGTAGAGAACTAAATGGGAATATCGCAGGAGATTTGTTAATCTACCGGCTTCTCTTTGCTGTTAATGAGGGTGTTTTCTTATGAAAGTTTCATCGCGATATGAAAATAAAAAGCTTACTACTTTTAAACACATGTAAAATAAAATTTATAGTAGATTAAGTAACACATATAATTGGAACATTATTGGGTTTTATATGTGCTATTGTATATTTCATCAGAATATATCTGAAGTTTTGAAGTTTGAAATCAATTCTTTAGGTCTTCCCTCATGTTCCAAATTGTTGAGAGTTGTTCTTCATATACAAACTTTTAGGGGAATATTTCTGATACAGATATTTGAAAGAAATGTTAATGAAGTTAATCCTACACCATTGTAACATCTTGCAAGCATGTACAATAAAATTTGTCGTAAAAATTACAAGAATATTGAAGTACTGCCAGTGTTTATGACATCTTGGAGATTGTACTACCTAATGTTTTTATATGAGAGGCCCGCTGTTAAATATTTAATCAGAACAACTTACAGTTCAAGTTTGAATTTAGAAATCAAATTGTTAAGTTGTCATCTTCCTAATTTTGGAAAATTGTTCTTTGTACATGTAAACTTTAAAGGGACAATGTCTTATGTAAATATATACGGAAGCTTTTCAATTTGATACAGGCCTGATGATAATGTTACATTTAGTCCGAGCCAATGCGTAATCTTGCAATCAGGTAAAATTCAACCTGTCGTAAGGCTTTAAAAAAAATACTATGTCTCAAAGCTTGTGAGAATTTTCAGATCTGACGCGGCATGCGCTTTTTTTAATATTTTGTTTTTTTACTCTGCAAACTTCAACTGAGTTCCGCCTCCACACACATCCCTAACCAAAAATGCCTGAAAAGTTTCCATTTTCGTATTTTTGGAAACCACATAGCTTTCCACACATTTTTTGACCTCCTACTGCATCAATTCATCCAAAACAATAAAGTTTTGTCTTTTTGTCGGAGTAAAAATGAAAACAAATATATATAACAGGAAAAAAAATGAAAGTCTTACTTTTGGAAAATAAAATGCGCACGGCAAAACAAATGCGCGCGGCAGCTTTGAGACATAAGATTTTTTTTTTGCCTAAGAAAATCACAAATATATCAAATTATTGCCAGCATTAATGTCATCTCAGATATAGTATTTCTCAATGTTATCATATTAGAGAACTGCTGTTGCATAATTCATCAAAATATGTCTGAAGTTCTGTGTTTTGAAATCAGATTCTTTAGGTTGTCTATCATGTTCCTAATTTGAAGACAAAAATGGTTCTTCATAAAACACAAACTTTAGAGGAAATTCTCATGCAGGTACTTTAAAGATGCCGACTTTTACACTTGATACTCCCCTACACTGGAAATGTATTTAAAATCAGTCTTACATAATTGTGACAACTTGCAATGGTGTAAAATAAAATGTGTCGTAAAAATAACAAATATATTGGAAGTATTGCTAGTGTTTATGACAGCTCGGAAATTGTACTTCCTATGTTTTCATATGAGATGCCAACTGTTACATATTACATTGGAGTATTTCTTGAGATGTGTATCTTTCAGCTTCTCTCCGCATGTAATGAGAGTGTTTTTCTTATTTAAGAAATAATTTCAATATGAAAAAAAAAAATGAAAAAAGAATACTTTAGGTCCCATGCATTGCTGAATGGTACATTTATTCAAACATGCATTTGAAGAAGGGGTAGGGACTTCAAGTACATTTGGTCCTTGAAAACTTGACTACACTAATTTTACACAACTGTAACATAAGATCTGTACTAAAATAATATGAATATTATAATGTTTGAATGACATCAGGAATTTTGAAATCAAGTTCTATGTGTTTTTATCTTCTTAATTTTGGCAAATTGTTCTCAATAAATGCAAAACGGTGAAAATATCTCATGCAGTCGATACTTTAAATATGCATGCTTCTTTAAATTATATAATCCTGCACTGAAAATCTATATGAATTCAGACTTACACATAATTTGACAACTTCCAAGCATGTAAAATAAAGTGTGTTGTAAAAATAACAAATATATTGAAGTACTGCCAGTGTTTATGACATCTTGGAAGTTCTACTTCCTAATGTTTTTATATGAGAGGCCTGCTGTTGAATATTTCATCAGAATAACTTGCAGTTCAAGTTTGAATTAAAATCAAATTTCTAATTTTTCATCTTCCTTATTTTGGAAAATTGCTTTTATAAACGTTTCTAACTGTAAAGGGAAAAATTCTCATGTATATAATATTTCATTTGATACAAGCCTGTCCTGAAAGTGTAAATTAATTTAGTCCTACACTATTGTGAAAACTTGAAATCATGTGAAATAAAATGTGGCGTAAAAATAACAAATATATTGAAGTATTGCCAGTATTTATGACATCTTGGAGATTGCACTTCCAAATGTTTTTATATAAGAGGCCTGCTGTTGGATATTCCATGAGAATAACTTGGAGAGTTCAAGTTTTAATTTTGAAATCAAATTCTTAGGTTGTCATCTTTCTAATTTTGAAAAATTGTTCTTCATAAATGCAAACTTATAGGGAAACATTTCTCATACCAATATTTTAAATATCAAAGCTGTTTAATTTGACATAAGACTGCTGAAAATGCAAATATATTTAGTTGTACACCATTGTGACATCTTGCAAGTATAACCAGTATTCATATGACATGCAGGAGGTTGTATGTCCCACTATTTTTATATGAGTATTGTAAGTATTTCTGCAGAATTACTTTTCATATGTTAAATCCACCAGCTTCTCCTCGTTTGTAGTGAGCGTGCTCTTATTAAAGAGTCATTGCGATATGTAAACAAAAAGGTTTACTACTTTAATGCAACTATGACATAAAATCTTCTTTTGCGAATTTATAGTAACATCTCTTTAGATGTCAAATCCAACAGCTTTTCAGCGCTTGTAGTGAGGATGTTTTGTTATTAAAGTGTCATTGCAATATGTAAACAAGAAGCTTTGCTATACCTTTATGCAACTATGACATAACATCTGCTTTTGCAAATTCCATAGTAATATCTCTTTAGATGTAACATCCAACAGCTTTTCAGCGCTTGTAGTGGGAGTGTTTTCTTATTAAAGTGTCATTGCAATATGTAAACAAAAAGCTTTACTACTTTTACGCAACTGTGACATAAGATCTGCTATTGCGTATTTTGTAATAATATCTCTTTAAATGTCAAATCCAACAGCTTGTCATCCCTTGTAGTAAGAGTGTTTTCTTATTAAAGTATCATCGCAATATGAAAACATAAGGCTTTACTAATTTTACATTATTTGGAATATAAATTCTGTAGTAAAATAACAAGAATATTGAAGTATCGCCAAGATGTTAATATGACATTTGGCGATTATACTTCCAAATGTTTGTATATGAGAGGCCCGCTGTTGCGGATTTCATTAGAATATCTTGAAATGTGAAATCCACCAACTTTTCCGCGCTTGTATGGAGAGTGTTTTTCTTATTGAAGTATCATCAAGATATGAAAACAAAACGCTTGACTACTTTTACATGACTGTAATTAATATAAAATCTGTAGTCAAAATAACAAATACAAATATAATAAAAGTAATGCTAGTGTTAACATGACATCTAGGATGTTGTACTTACCAATATTTTTATATGAGAGGCCGGCTGTGGCGTATTTCATTTGAATATCTCTGGAGATATTAAATCCACCAGCTTCTCGACATTAGTTAAAGTATCTTCCTGGTATGACAAAAAAAAGCTTAAGAGCTTTAAAGCTTTGGTGATTCCTCCTTTCCAGCTTCATTTGCAATGGGGTTCCTAATTTTCCAAATCTTTCCTTCTAAATCATAAAATTAATTTGGAAAAATTGTATAGTCTTTACACCATTGTGACTTTCTACATGTATGTAAAATAAAACAGGTCGTAAAAATAACAAGTATACTAAAGTATTACCAGTATTAACATGACATCCAGGAGGTTGTACATCCTAATGTTTTCATATAAGAGGCCTACTGTCACAGGTTTCTTAACCCTTTTTACTCGGATGTCAACTGCAGACGACATGTCAAAAATGTTGAACTTTTTCACAAATTTTCAAAATTTAACTTCATCACCATATTCAGATTCAGAATGTAAAATGCATTCAAGTTCAAGCCTAGTATTGTTTCATTATTTCCTGAGATAACCACTGTGATATTGAAGAAATATTGTACATTTTCAATTTTTGTGCACTAAAATTGCAGCCAGGGTGTAAAGCATTAACAACATCGCTTGAGATGTTAAACCCACTAGCTTCTCCTTGTTAGTAGTGAGAGTGTTTGCTTATTAAAGTATCATTATGATACAAAAACAGAAAGCTTAGGTTTAATGGTGAATGGTCATTCATGTTTTCTTTCCATCATTGCTTAAAGGCCTCTTTAGCTGGCCAGTCCAAGTCCCCGGGGACAAGTATGTAGCCACAGCAGTGCTACATGTAGTGCCAAGGAGAGTTCAGTTACTTATAACAAGTGTTGACATATCATGTCACAAGGTGGATGTATTTTCCAGATTTTTAGCCAGCTCTTTAACAATGTTGTTTCAATTAGCTATTTTAATTGATTTTCTTGAAGAGGCTTCTTAAAACTGTTTTGGCAGGTTTTGTTTCAACACACTAAATTTACTTTTCTCTAGACCCACTGGTGCTGCTTGAATTGGGGTTTTGCCATATATTAAATGCAAGCAACAAGAAATTTGGAAATTATAGCTGCTCAACAAACTACTTATTTTGTTTAATTACATCATATATTCACATGTAGATGGGAATTCTAGTATCACAAAGCACTAAGAACACAAAAGATACTCTTTGAAAAGAGCACCCCTTACATTTTAGGCAACTGTAAAAGCCCAATATTTTAAAAAAATAACCACTTAGCCGCTCAATAAATGATTTATTTGTTTAATCACATACATTAAAATGAAATTTCTAGTAACATAAAGCACTTCCAACACTAAAGCTAACTTTCTAAAAACACTTAAATTTGAGGCTGAAAAAGCTCAATATTTTAAGAAAAGAACCATGTAGCTGCTCAACAAATGCTTTATTTGTTTGATCACATAATTTAGACGCACTAAAGAAAACTTTCTAAAAATACTTAAATTTGAGGCAACTGAAAAAGCTCAATATTTTTAAGAAATGAAACATTTAGCTGCTCAACAAATGATTTACTTGTTTAATCACATCATTCATTTTCACATAGTACATTAAGATGAGGTTTATAGAAACATAAAGGACTGAGACCACCAAAGATAACTCTCTCTGAAAAAATCACTTAAATTTAAATTTGAGATAACTGTTTTAGCTCAATATTTTAAGAAATAAACCATGTAGCTGCTCAACAAATAACTTATTTTTTTAATCACATCTTGCAAATTAGAACAGGAATTCTAGTAACATAAAGCACTGACAATACTAAAGATAACGCTCTGAAAGAAACCACTTAAATTTAAGGCAACTGTAAAAGCTCAATATTTCAAGAAATTAATCATTTGGCTGCTCAACAAATACATTAAGATGAGATTGGTAGTAGCATAAAGCACTGACACCACAATAGACAACGTTCTGAAAAAAAACCACTTAAATTTGAGGTAACTGTAAAAGCTCAACATTGCAATAAATGAAGCATTTAGCTGCTCAACAAATGATGTATTTGTTTAATCACATACATAATTTAAGATAAGATTTCTAATAACATAAAGCACTAACAACACTATAGATAACTTTCTAGAAGAAGAAAAAAAACCACTTAAATTTGAGGCAAATGTAAAAGCTCAATATTTTAAGAAATGAACCATTTAGCTGCTCGATAAATGTTTTATTTGTTTGATCACATCAAAGAAATGAAAGCAGGAATTCTAGTAACATAAAGAACTGACAATACTAAAAATCAAGTTCTGAAAGAAACCACTTAAATTTAAGGCAACTGTAAAAGCTCAACATTTCACTAAATGAAGCATTTAGTCTGATTGCATTGCAAGGTGATGTTACAGTAGTTACAATGGCAGTGAGGGAATTGAGCATTGGGAATATTTGCTTTTCTCCAAATGTGAAAAGGTATTTTTAGAAAGCAAACACGGTGAAGCTTGAATGTTTTCACATTTTGTTACATCTTAACTAAACGAGCCACTAAAATGTGCTGCAATTAAACATCATCCCCAGTGCCACAATACAATAAGATCTATTTAGTCATGTAACTTTGTACCTGACATTGAAATGAGGTTTATTGAAAGCAAACATAGTTAAGCTTGAATGTTTCCCACTTTGTTCCATCATGACTAAAAGAGCTACATTCATTTGATGCATTTTAACATCATCCCCAATGCCACAGTGTAATATACTCTATTTAGTCGTGTAACTTTGTGTCTGACATTGGAATGAGGTTTTTAGAAAGCAAACATAGTGAATGCTTCAATGTTTTCCCACGTTGTTACATATTGACTAAAAGAGCTACTTTAATGTGCTGCACTT
>JAUMTS010133104.1:0-10029 GCA_032273385.1 Ophiopholis aculeata | reverse complement strand
TTCTAAAATAAACAATGCAATATTAGCATTCGGTAATTTACAGTAAAAAACCATCAACTAGTTGGAGACCCCTTAAGCTTCAAGTTTAATTGATATAAATATAGGTGTTCATGACAAATTAGGGTTATTTTGTCCTTTCGGTCATACATGGTTGGATGAGATAATGTTTATTTCTCTTGACAATTTCAAAATCAAATACACCAAAAGTTTTTTTTTTTTTCAGTGGGTACAAATGTATATCTTTCTCGAGAAACAGCGCGTCTTTTGCGTTAAGAGGTTTAGTTAGAAGCCCGGAATACGTGCGGGGAGGAACACCCATTAATTGCTTTGCACATGTTGCACTACTTATTTAACATCGAATTATAACCATAATTCAATCATTTTGCACAAGATCGCACAACCAAGATATCAACAATCAATCATCTCAATTCAACTTTGTTTATTAAATTCATATCAGAACAAATTCGAAAAAGAAGAGGTTGTTAAATATCATCTGATATTGACATGTGTTCATTTAGATTTCCCTTTCGGATTGCTATATATTCCTGCGTCCGCTAAGTTTATGTAGTCGATGGAAATAAAATGAGCATTACAAAAATATTTAATATTTGATTAATATACTAAAATCAATCATTTCCATATCACCAACAGATGGGAATGAATAAATTCCAGCAATTAACATTACTGCCATTCCATTGATAAGAACCATATTATGTTGTCTTTTATTCTAATGACAACTTCCAATCTGTATTTGTCTCGCCCACCTTTGACTTATTCTTAAATTAATCTATACACATAAGATGAAAAATATAAACCAAATAAATAGTTTTACATCTTTGGTTAATATCACAAATATTTATTGAATGCGATAGACTTTTATATCCTTTTTTGTAATTATTTTGTTTGATTCGGGATTTCCACGAGGTTCCGAATGCCATAAGATAAATAACAAGAAAGTACCAACAAAATAAACACATCTTATTAAATATATATTGAATATTAAAGAATTTCATATCCTTTTCTATAATAACTCTGTTTGGTCCGGGATTTCCTCGAGGTTCCGAATTGATTTACCGACTGGGTTCGTATAGGGCACAGCAGCTAGGATGAGTCCCAGGGATGAGTCAATAAGATTGTCTTGTCATCTTAAAAGATATCATCAAAGTATCTGTCTGGAGAATTATCTTGCCTCTTCTTTTTAAAAGATTTATTTTATTTCCTCAACCTGTTACTTTGGATCACAATGAAGGTTTCTGGATTATACTGTATACTTAAAATGTATTGCCATAGTTGTCCTGAAGATCTTCTTTATAATGAGCGAAGTAAAACTCTCCCCTCCTTCCAGATTTGAATGTCATGGTGAGTGGCGTAACAGGCTGGTGTAAGAAGCAAACCCCAAACTGTCCCAAGAATGCTTTGACCGGGAAATAAATGGCCAAACTCTTGGTAAATAATATATTTTTTTCCGTGTTACAGGGAAACCTTTAACCTCTTACCGGGAAAATGTGCTTCAACCAGCCTTTCTCCTTCATTTGTCATGTTGTTCTCTTTTGGTAACAGTAGGACATTGATTTTTTTTTTTTTTTTATTAAGCGTTTTAAAACAATCCAAATTAGTGTTGTTCGCCCACAACAAATTTAACAGCAAAGTAAAACAAGATTCCTCAACTAATTTAATACTTTAAATAAGAAAGAGCATTGACTTGTTGAAAAGGGTTGAAACATTACTGGTCACTATTATTGTCAGATGCACTGTACAATTTGTTTATATAGCAACAAATCACTATCAATATCAAAGAAAGTGAGAAAATCAAAAATCCATGTTTAAATTGAAAAATTATATCATTGTTAGGAACAATCGCCAAAACATATTACAAATAAAAGTGTATGTCGTCTGCAACAGAGAGTTATATGTTTTCTGCTACAAAAGTACATTGGCAACAACAAGTCGATATACTTTGTGTACAGTAAAACAAGATACCTCAACCAATTGAAGATGTTACATGAACAAGGGACATATTGAAAAGGGGTGAAACATTAGTGATAACTATTACTGTTAGATATTAACTTGATTATGATCATAAGATCATATTTTGTCACTTTGTTGAACTAAGATTTTCCTCCCAGTTCTTGCACATTTTGTTCATATAGCAACAAATCACTGTCAAAGAAAGTGAGAAAATCGAGAAAAAAATGAGATAAATCTAGTGATTATCTTGTCTGACCAATAATCCAATAATATTTAAGTTGCTTCAAATCATGGTTTCGATTCAACTCGACCAGTCTTAAATGCTTTCCTAAACTCTTCCTTTTTATTCATGAAAAACACCGTTGAAATGCTCTGTCACTGTTAGTTACAATCGACGAACAACATTAATAGTCAAATGTCGTCTGCTGCACTTACATGTTCTTGCAAAAAGGCGGCATACGTTATATTTTGATTCCAGACATATCGGGCGCAGACAGCTTGAATAATACTGTCTAGTTTCAAGAGTTAGTTTTCTATGTTTTTTTATATTTATCTCGTCTGTTTTGATAGCTAATTCTACCCCGCCCTTTAATTTGTTTTATTTTGATTAGGGACAAAGTTCTTTGACATCTTCACGAAGTCATAAATAATTCAATCACGACTTTACTTAATACTATTAAAACAAAAGTACAAATCAACATCATTGCTTTAATCATCTAAATGTTGAATGTGATTAAGAAATATTTGGCATTTTTTTTCTTGTTTCTAACCTTTTGCAGTTTCTTTTGCTAAATCTCAATATCAATTCACTAATTGGAGAAAAGTTCATGTACAATGAGTTGATGATGTTGTTTTCCCCATGGATTTAAATGACAACAGAATATGGAATACTAATTTCCCAGTTAAGTTAATCAGATCAAGAAATCAATGCAATTGTTGGTGACATCACCGTTTATATAATTCAATAGTTACAGAATAAATTATATTTTTTACATTGCGCAATCATTTAACGGCATATTCCCACATTTTCTGGCCGAAGCGCTCTCGATTGTTCTCGAATGTCAATTTTTGGCATGATTGTATTCCATATTGGTGTAATAATTTGGTATTGATCCCGACCAAAAATGCGCGTGTTGTGACATAGGAAAACGTGAATGAACAAAATGTCATTTTTAGTCGTTTAAATACATTTTAGGGCAAATGAAGCTCACATAACACTTCAGTTAGACATAACCAATAATTAAGATCAAATTTAGCGAAATCTATTTTGTGACAAAACTTGTTAATATGTCTTAAACTATATATATATACTTTTACATTTCCTTTTAAGAAATATCTTGGCAAACAATGTTATGGTTTCATGTGTGGCATCATCCTTTGACAGTTATACATTCAATGAATAGCTATTGATTTGTATATTTCTTAATCAGGTCTGTGTAGTTTCAGATCATTCAATACCTATCATCCCTTTGATATCACTATATCAAACTTCGCTATTGCATTTTTAGAAGGTTGTTAGGCAGGTTTCCATCATTGAACAAAGTGGATTGTCAAGAAACAGTCTTTAAACAACAATAGTTTCGTATAGCAAAACAAAGGACACGTTACAAACCAGTTTGAAATTTTAGTATACTAAGTACTTGGGCTGAAGTATTATTTTACACAAATGCAATCTATAATATTCTTTGTTTTTCTTTGAAAGATTAAGGAATGAAGTGAAACAGCAAACAAGGAAAAAAAACACGCATATTCATCTGTCACCGGTTTTCATGTTCTTTAAGAACTGCTGAATCTGTATTTTTAAAAAGGGCATTTCAACTTTTTGATACATTTTCTACATATATACCAAAGTGTACAGTGTCAGTATGGCCCGAAAATTGCTTTCAAGCAAGTTGGTAGCATGAAACTGCTAGTACTGCTTCCACATTATTACGTTCTTCTGAAAAGAATAGGGCACTTTCAGTCGGCAGTGGATATCTAACTCGTTTATACCAAAGCTCATATTCAAAACAATAATCAGTATAAGAATTCGATATTTCCTTTGTCAATATGTTGTATGTTTCAATACTGTAATTTTTGGTTTTTTTTTAAAACATAGAATTTGTTCTACTTATTCCTACTTCAAAAGTTGTTGCACCAGTGTTACATACTTGTTGTGAAAGTGTAAATGAACGTTGCTAATTTCAACATGATTATTGATTATTAATCGATTCTAATTTATCCACAGGTGAGCCTGAATTCAAGTATGTAGCCAATATGCACGGGAACGAAGCCTCAGGTCGGGAGCTTCTTGTCTACCTAGCACAGTATTTATGTGAACAGTACATATTACGGGACCATAAGATTCATAGATTAATACATAGAACTAGAATACACCTTATGCCTACAATGAATCCTGATGGTTTCCACCAAGCATACGAAATGTATAAAGCAAAGGTAAGTTGACGGGAACAAATTGTTTTTAATAAGCTTTATACTGATTGTGTACAGACATTCACACAGCTTATAACACATTTTTTTCTTCAGCAGAAGTGCCAGTCGTATGAAAGTACTAACTATTAAAGAATGAGCTATCAAAAATCTATGTATTAAAAAAACACAAATTAATACTTTCATAATTATATTCTTTTATTTCCAATAGGGATCTGTACCATACATGTTTGGTCGTAGCAATGCAAATGATGTAGATTTAAATCGAGATTTTCCCGATCTTAACAAAGTTATGTACCAAAACGAAAAAGATCAAGAAGGAGGAACGAACAACCACCTTTCATCTGCTATTTTGGCCAAAGGAGCTGTAGATTTCGAGGTGAGTAAAGCTGAACTTGAATAATTGTACTCGAATTGCGCACCGCGCGTTTTAATCGATTTGCCACAATCGCATTGGCCAATTACAAGAGTGCATGCTGTTTGGCGTTTTAAGCGGCTGGAGTTTGGAGTTTAAATTAGACCTTAATAACAGTTTAACAAGTGAGATAATTAGTATTTGTATTCGCAAATTTTCTCCAAATTATTGTACATACTGATTTTAAAGACTAAATCGACAGTTAACATTTTGTTTGCTGTGTTCAATTCAAACATCACCATCCAAGCAAATTCAAACAATGTTGCCCACCAGCCATAATACTGAAATCCTAAAACAACAAAAGGGTCTTTCAAACTGAACCTCTTACCCAACTCAATATTGGAAGTTCTAAACCCATCAACTGGTAAACATATGACGCTACTCACACACACCTATCCACAAGGTCTCTAACATTTATTCAATTTTGTAGATTTCCTTCAGCAAAGACTTTAAAACTTTCAGCAAACTTACAAAACGTGACTTCATGTACACTACACTCTAGTGATTAAAACATTTTTATAAGGAAACCATCGAACTTGTTGACACCCTGCAAAGTACTACTGCCCGGGCGCGCCTGGGCCTATTGCCTTGTATTTTCTCGCCCACTCAGACACTTCCTAGCATCTATGGCGTCTGAACTTGGAGAGATAGCAGAGTATTCCACCAGGGACTTACGCAACTCATATGTGGCCAGCCACCTGAGTTAATTTCATTAAGCAACTTCTCTCCACGTCAGCCTGAGATGTCAATATCAATAATTATTCACACACTTCTACTCGTGCTTTCTGTCCACAAATTGCTACTGCACTTGCTACACCTTTTACTGCATAACAGTTTTGATTATGAAAAATTGCTTTAAACATACTAGCCCAAACTTGCCCAAGAATTGCAAAATAAACCTCATTAAGCAAGCACATTAGTACTTTACTTATTTGTACTCATATGATGTATTTTCATGCTTAATTATGTCAATGACAGTTCATAATATGAAAACGACAACATTTGTTTGAATTGATAGTCATTATAACGCACTTGATACCTGTTCGGGCCTGCGCCCAAGTCAACAAAACGTGTGGGTAACAATGAAACATAAAGAATGATAAATTATTTTTGGTATGTTGGTTTCCTATAATTTTAGCGTGTTTCTACAACAAAACATCAGATATCTAATTACACGACATGGCATAAAATAAAGCTTGTTGTCTAAAGATGTCTATCGCGGGTTCTTTTAAAATCTACAATTAAAACTTTATATCAAATCAAAATTCTATAGTGCACATTGACCTTGCAAAAAAGAGCATTGTAAAAAGCCCACTCTCCGGGGCAAATGTTGTAGTTAATCAGAACTTGTCGGTCCCAGCAGTCCCTTTGGTCCCATGGTGAATTGTGTCATACATTAAGCCCACTTTATCTGTAAGTAACGCAATAGTAATACCCCTTTTCCTCCAATTACATATCTATCTATTCTCACTTACACTTAAAATTATGGAGAACAGGAAAATGTTTTCAACAACATCTGAATTTCATGAGGATGCTTTATTTTGCTTCCTATAAAATGGTTACATTGAAAATGCTACATCCACCGTGACAAGCAAAAGGAATCTTTTAACATTAAACTTTAGCAAAGTTGATTGACAAAGCATAAATCGACCACGGAAAAGAGAATTGTAGAAGCCCAACTCCATGGATTGGCAAAAAGTTGGCAAGGGAAAATGTTGGGGTTAATAGAGAAATCCGACGGTCCCGGTGTCATGAATTACAGCGTCCTAGTGCTAGGATGTCCTGATGACCATTCAATTGTATAGTAACGTACCCTGGACATGCATCATTCGTTTTAGCACAATCAGCTTTATTCTGTTGCATGGAATGGGAATAGGACATTAACGCACGGGGACGCTCGAATTTGTTACCTGGACTGGCTTTGGTTCTAAGGTGAATTGTGTCATACATTACTTACTTACTTAAGTCGAGATTTATATGATGGTCCTCCACACATTCCTGACTAGCATCGCTGTCCTCAAGTCTGTTTCTTGGAGTCCTGTGTCCTGCTTCAAAATGTCGATGTAGGTAAGAGATGGTCTGCAAGCTTTCCTTTTTCCATGCCTGGGTTCCATAGCAGTACTCTAGAAACTGGTTCCTCCACGCTCCTGCAACAATGGCTTGAAAACCGCAGACTCCTTTCTTTGATCTTTTGTTGTTGGTAGGTCTCCATACAAATCCTTATTTGTCATGTGTTGTTTCCAGTGAACATTGAACACAGTCCTGAGTAATCTGAGTCATACATTAAGCTGCCTTTATCTGTAAGTGACGAAGTAGTAATACCACTTTTCCTCTAATTACATATCTTTCTATTCTCACTTATACTAAACTTGTGCAGAACAGGACAATGTTTTCAACAACATCTTAGTTTTATGAGGATGCATTACTTTGCTTCCTATAAAGAGATTAAAATGGAAGTGCTCCATCCAGCGTGAGAAAATACTAGTTAAATCAATGGAATCATTGCATACTATGATATGGACTGTGCTAAGAATGCTTGGAAATATATTGGGTTGGCATAGTGAATCTAAATCACCACAACAAAACTATCAAAGATTTACATGGATCATAGATATTTGTTACTTCAAACAACATTCTCTCTGTCCAGCAAATTTGCAACTCGATCTCTAAAAGAGCATTGTCTATAACTCGATCTTATGGGGAAGGTTGACTGGAGAAAATGTCGTAGTTAATCAGGAATGTATCGGACCCAACACTCCCTTGGGTTCCATGGTGAATTGTGTCACACTTTAAGCTGCCTTTATCTGTAAGTAACAACGCAGTAATACCACCTTTCCTCCAATTACATATCTATATATTCTCACTTATACTTACACTTGTGTTGAATAGGAAAATGTTTTCAACAGCATCGAATGTCTATCTTTGTGGATGCATTATTTCGCTTCTTGTGAAGGGATTAATTATAAAGTGCTATACATTAACTGTAAGCAGTGGTTAACATGTTTAAGTCAAAGGAATTATCGTTGAATATGTTAGGGATGTTTAGAAAAGTGTTGGATTTGCATAGTGAATCTAAATCACCACAACAAAACTATCAGAGATTTACATGGATCATAGATATATGTGTTACTTAAAACAACATTCTCTCTGTCCAGCAAATTTGCAACTCGATCTCTGAAAAGAGTATTGTCTACAACTCAATCTTATGGGAAAAGGTTGACTAGAAAAAATGTCTTAGTTAATCAGGAATGTATTGGATCCAACACTCCCATGGGTTCCATGGTGAATTGTGTCACACATTAAGCTGCCTTTATCTGTAAGTAACAACGAAGTAATACCACTTTTCATCCAATTACATATCTATATATTCTCACTTATACTTACACTTGTGTTGAATAGGAAAATGATTTCAACAGCATCTACATTTTATGTTTATGATTGAGGATTCATTATTTGACTTCCTATAAAGTGATTTGAATCTGACATACTAAATGTGGGGCATCGTGACGTAGTGGTTGAACCAATGGAATCATAATCAACATGTTATGTGTTCAAGACCTACGTTGCCACCAGATTGTTGAACGGTGTTGAATTGTTCAATATTCAAGTGTTTAGATGCGAATTGACGAAGGAGTTGTGAGCCTTTGGACTTTGACTTAGCTGATTCAAGAGGGGTCCACTTCGCCCATGAACGAGCTTCGAGCTCTGATTTCTACTTTTAAATTGTACCCTACTTCACTGATTTTGTAAAGGAAAACTATTTTTCTCACAAGTCTAGGGAAATAACGACCACCGCTGGACTTGGTTGCGTTTATAAAGTTACGTTGAAACTTTAATATAGCATTTTGAATCAACAGTCCAACTGCCCATAGTTTTTAACTGTTGGCTATGACATGTCTGAAGAGTCCAGACATAGCCTCGTGATCTTTGACCACGTGACGCCACTACATTAAGGCACAGTATTTATAATTGATATAGTTGCTAAGGAACTTCTTCTTGCCCTATGAAACCCTTTAAAAATACCGACTCCTCATATTACTTTTGGCGGCAAAATGCATCGTGATGAAAACTGTACATTTCCTTGCAATGATGATGATACCTCGGACTCTTAATCATTGCACTTAATCTTGTCACCTCATCAACACGCTTCCGGCGACTCATCGTTCCCTTTCATTTAAAATCGGTCTTGTATATTTTTCAAGAAAGTTTAAAATGTGTCTGCGTCTCTGCTCAATACGATTTCCACAGTTGATTACGTTTCTTTGAGCTTCCTTAACTATCTTTACTTACAAAAGTCATATTTTATATCTTTAAAAGAACCATTAGTGACTACGAGCTTTCTTGCAGACAACCACAGAAAATAAAGATATGTCCCCATTTGTAATTGTTTAGGCCCTTTAAGAAGAAAGCAAGTCAGTTTATATGGTTTATGGAGTAACTTTGGAAAATAAATGATGCTAGTTGGTAATTACCCCCGTATTAAAGTAACCAAATATATAATATTTTGTGTTAGTGGTATATCACAATATTTAAAACTATGTGTTGTACAAATATTCATGCACACATTCATCTCTGTTGAAAATAAATCTTGAATGTTCCGCAAGAGATATGATTAAAAGAGGAAAGCGTCACACATTTAAGCATTGATGAATGTTAAACTAGTCAAATTCCATCTTCCTTTCTATTATCTAATCTGTCATTTTCACTGACAGTGGTTATGGTTGTTGGGAAGCGTTTATTAATCCGAAATTGTCTAAAATAATCCAGAGGAAAAAACATAAATTGGACAACTTTATTTTTGCCAAATCGGTTGAATGTAATGCCGCAAAGTGACTTACACACATGGTTGACCTTAGGGATGCTAAAAAGTTGTGTTGACCGTAATTTGAGTTTTATTTAAAAAATCAAATTTTCCTAGAAAATTCGTCGCGAGTATGAAAGGTTTGGGACACATTTGAGACAAACAGTTGTTCCCTGCGCACTTACCGAAATACTATTTTAAGGAAGAGTGGTTAACATCAATCAGTTACCAGCACCGTCACAACTGTGTCTAGTGATAAGGAGAAATTACAACCGTATTCTTAATCCATCAGGATATCAAAATTTGATTCAAACCGACAATTACTGATCTTGTATAATTTGCCTTGGATTTCTTTTCACATGTTTGTTGTCTGTATTCGTTCATAGGGTATAAATTTTACCGCTGTTTGAAGCAT
>JAUMTS010132993.1:0-10029 GCA_032273385.1 Ophiopholis aculeata | reverse complement strand
TTTTTTCACTGATTGTCATTGATGTTGTGTGGTTGACAAGTTTAAAAATAATTTATTCTTATGATATTAAAGCTATATTATAACTAAATATACCATGTCAAACAAAAATCTTCACATCGGGAATAAAAGCCCACACATTTCAATTTTCAGTGAATAAAGTTCTTTCAGGAACACCTTGTAGGTAGGACACAATGTACACGAACATGATGAATGGACTGGCCCTAAAGAAGAACTTTAATCATGTAGAATTTGAAGGCTGCGTGTATGCAACCAATTCACAATTTTCTCCCAGATTCATTTGTTAGTGATCTCAGGCATCAAACTAAACCCTTTTTGGTCTCTTCTGAAATCGTTAGGTTTCATGACAAAATTAGGCAATGCAGTAGTAATATGAAAATAATACGAGTAAGTTGAACTAACCTGCTTTTAACGCATCTATAACAATCTTCTGATGGGTTGGTGTTGGAGTACAAACAACTACTCCTTTAACACTAGCATAGAGAATAAAAGAACAACATTATGAAACAAACCGTCTTTATATACCCCACGCGGGAAGCGTAATTTCTTTTTGCAACCTTAATGGGCCGTAAGACTTTAGAGTTAGGGTTAGGGTTAGGGTTAGGGGGTTAGGGTTAGGGTTAGGGTTAGGGTTCGATTTAGATAGCTAGTTAGTTAGTTAGGCTTACGGCCCATTAAGGTTGTAAAAAGTAAATACCTCCCGGAAAGGCATAAAACCCAAACTGCCAATTGGTCGCGTCGGACTTGGGCATCTTGGTGTTCAAGATTTTAAAAATGATGATAAGTTTTGTAATTTCAAACCTTTATAATCGAATTCACGGCCTGATATAAGTGATAGGAGCATATAAAAGCTTATCTTCTTCTTCTTCTTCCGTGAAGTTCATTCCTCTAAAAAAGAGTATAGTCGAAACTGTAAATGGGAGTGTAACCTTTTCTGCCACGCGCGCAAGTGACAAGCGCTCTCAGTTTTTGAATTCTCAGGTTTGTATCCCGTGCATAATTATAATTAATAAACTAATACATTATGTGAAATTCTATTACTGTTTTGAAATCAATTTAGTTTAGGATTCTTGCGGTTTATTTCTTGTATTTTTGTCATAGAATACTTCAATTTCATTTTTTGTTTTCAAACTAAAGCAAGGCACTTTGACCAGACAGTCAAAATGTGACAAGCAAATGTTTGACTATAGAAATATAATAAAATCTTATTCACATTTGACTAGCTAATTTAACTTGATATTTCACATTACACATGTGATATTTTCTTCGTATTTATAACGGTTTAGAAGACAACAAATACAAACATCAAACCTGGGATCTTCGTAGACTTTTGCAACTTCCTTGAAATGAATTACCGCCACATTTTCCAGACCAACATTGTCCAAAGCTGTCATTGCTCGATCCGCGAACTCCTCCACCAGCCACTTGAGGCGGATCCTGGGATGTCTTGCAATGGATTTCAAATGAACACAACCAATGCGGCCAGCTCCAAACATCGCCACAGTGATCTTAGCACTACTTCCTGATAAACCATTTTGTAAACTAGCCATTTTGTGAAATAGGTATAGTCCTTTATCACGAAATTATGTGTTTGCACTGTACATACAGTGAGTCACGACAAATCAGGAACACTGTCACTAAACAAATCAAGGGGAATTACATGGTAAAATGTCAAACACCATGCAGAGTCCAATTCCCGGGTCCAATTGAGTCAACCCCGGGGGAGGGGTTCTCCCTGTAGAATAATACACGTGTTTGCACAAGAGTTTCGAGGTGCATTTCAGCAAAGTTGGTACCTTGGGGGCACTCGACCTTTTTCAAGTTTGGTGAGTATGGTCCCCGGCAATTTCAAAAGTTGGGACTCCGGAACGGATATAGGCCTGAAAAAAGGGTCTCCAGAACTGAAAATTCGAACAATTTGGGTCTCTGGAACTACACATATAAATATACCCAATTTGTCTGTTTCCCGAATTTTCGGCTGAGAATCTGATCTAACAAATATCAAATGTAAAGCTGATTTAGAGCTTCTCTAAAGGAAAGCGGTAGAAGGGCTTGAATCCGGAACGAAAAAATGCCCTGAAAAGTGGAGTCTTGAGCGGGACACATACCCGTATATCACCTTAATGTGATTCCCCGGATTTCGGTATAGCGATTGGTGGGTTTTCATCAAAGATCTAGAGCAAGGCGCCCACAAATTGCTGAATTAAATGTGTTTATTTTTGGAAATTGATCACAAAACCACCCAATTTGGACAACAATTGAAGTTTTGTACAGATATTTGTAAAGACCCTCCCCCCCCCCCCCCGAGTAAACCATTGTTAACCAGATAATCGGAGATATCTGGATTTGAAGTGTCATTATTTATAAGCATGAAGTTAGAGTGGACAGGCAAATGACCAAGAAGTTATAATAGGGACGCACCATAATAGATATCAAGGAGGGTAGGAAGTTTGAGTAAGGGTTGATTTTTTTTTCAATGTTTTTTTTTTCTTCAGTTTTTCGGGGTGAGGTTGTTTTTCTTAATTTGTCTCATTTTACAGCTTTTTGGATGTCCAAGGGGCAATTTGTTTTTTACTTGTATGGGTGGATATATTTTTTTCCCTCTCCAATTTAGGATGTTTTTTTGTTTTTGGATATCTAATGGTGCGTCCCTTATAACTTCTTGAAATGACTGACTAAATATAGTAGACCTCTCCAAGGTAATATGTAAAATAATGCAATAAAACATGCAAATGCAAAGTCCAATAATATACTGGGATGGAGGGGGTAGACCTACTTAGTGGAAATGTGGATATACAGATGTGCGGCTGAGAAAGGGTCCCTATTTTTTTTTTTGTCTCTCTGGTTTGGCAATGACCCTTATATTTTTGAAAATCTGGTTTACATATATGATGCATTTTCCAACAGGCCAAGCCTTTTCAATGAATATTATGCTTTGGTTTACTTATAGCTACATAGCTACTTATCCTACTTATATTCTAGTTTGTCTGTTTGCATGTTTAATTGTTTCAGTGAAAGGTAGTCAAAATTGTCGGCCGGACATCCGTACCAAAAAAATAAATCTGAGTACCCCCTCCCTTATAATCTTTGAGATAAAACAGCGTGTACAACTTGTATTGTGTCAACATACATAGAGCCCATATAATGTGCCTCCCTTTGCGGGTGCTTTTCTTCAGCAATTTGGAAATAGCTCCGTTTAAATGATAATTTCACAGATATGAATGTTTCTCTTTAAGAATATTTTACTCGCTGCAAAAACTTTCGCAGCGTATGCAAATATAATCTAGGCATATTCTAAGTTCCGTGTCATTTTATTTCTAAAACCCAAATTAGTTTTGGTTTCTACTCGTAACTCTCTGCTGTAGCCTGTTGGTGCGGCATTTATTCACATAATTGTAATATTATTACTACCCGGGATTATAAAGAAGACGCTCAATCGAAATGAAATGTTAAAATCATTATCAATGATTCTCTTGAACTTCAACTTTGGATTCACAGGTCAACCATCGTGCACGCTATGAATTATACGTTTATATAATATCCAGATGCTGGATTTCAACATGATTATATGATTTGATTTTGATAACAATTGTCTGCTATAATCGTTGAATGAGTTTGTTCAACCATCGTGCACGCTATGAATTATACGTTTATATAATATCCAGATGCTGGATATCAACATGATTATATGATTTGATTTTGATAACAATTGTCTGCTATAATCGTTGATTGAGTTTGTTTGTAACTTTTAGGTTATTTCAAGTGCAGAATGACAAGTTAATTTCAGTTTGATGGCCTCTTAAACAATATCGAGTTCAAGTTTTTAACTTTTATGGTTATTTTAAGTGCAAAAGTTCGATACATCGGTATAACTTTGACGGTTTTAGATACAGAATTTTTCCTTCAAAACATATTTTCATTTCATGTACATGTAGGATTGGGTCGTCTTATCAATAATTTTGACATTAACATAACGGCGTGTATATTTTTCACTTTAAGGCTTATTCCCACATTTTTTCAAAAAATAGATTCCTCTAAAACCCTTCTTAATTATCGACTATGTGTAACTGAAGTGGTATGTAAGCTTCGTTTGCCCAAAATCGTATTTAAACGAGTTAAAATGGAATTTTTAGTCATACGCGCTTCACAGTATGGCCCTGCATAGACACCGTACTTCCCTATATGCACCACGTTGAACGCGGCGTATTTCGCAATAATAAAACTTTGGGATCCCGAAGTTTTATTCAAAATCACTGATTTTCAAGCAATTAGGCCGAATTAAGCTTAGCTTTTTACAGGGTATGTTAGTTTATCAATATGAAATACAATTATGTGCAGAAGAGAAGTTTGAAATAAATTGAGGACATTTTGGCCAGAAGATGATATTAAGCAAATTTACTTCCATTCGATTCCCGGGTAGCGACATTATTAGCTCCGTACTTTGAAGCGTTTTCGAACCATAGCCGGAAATATAAAGAGACAAAGGTGTTTTTTAGTATTATAGAAATAGCATGGTCAGAAAGCGTTTCAACATGCGAGTCATTTGCTAAAGGTACATTATTTATCCCGAATATTTATCAAGATCATTACAAAGGGTTTATTTTACAAACAGTGCAATTTAAATTTGGCAGACATCAACAAAGTCGGGGTGAATTGGAGCACTTATTGCTCGGAATCAACCCAGAGTTATTACCCTACGTGAAACACACTGGTGCCATAAATCACACAACCAGTCGTATCCGCGGGCATCACAGGTCAAATGGCCCTATGAATGGCCCGAGAAAATGATATTCAGGATACATATATAAATGACAAAGCACGCGCTGCCCGTTAGCAAATTAACAGCACGATGACATGTTCATATTCTGATATTGCAGTGAACAAATTAACTATCGGGAATATAAAGTACCTTTGGATTTTGTAATGTGTGCTTAGCCTGGAGAGGACTGACCACATTTTTTGCTAATTCTCCCAGTTGCTTGTCCCATATTTCCTTTTGTGATGCATTTTTTCGGGGAAATACATCATAATTAAACAATTAGTGTGTACAAAATATAGTTAGAAACTTGTTAATTTCGTAAGTTGTAAACACATAACTTAGACAAATTGCCTTTATCATTATTATTTAATTTGGCCCTGTTTCTAGATCACGTAGATATATATTATTTTACACACCTTTTTATGCTTATAAACTTTGAAAAAATACTTTACTTTTTAAACTGTATATTTTTTGTATTTCAATGCCTCATCAAGCATTGAATGTAAATATGTCACTTCCAAACAACTCAATAGAAATATTTCAAGTGAACAGGCCGATTTTACATTGTTCAATTTAAATATTAGAAGTCTGAACAAAAATTTTGACAAATTAAATCAATGTTTGGAAAGTTTAAATCAAAAGTTCACTATCATTGGATTAACAGAAACTCAATTAAAAGATCGACCTCACGAAAACTTACATCTGCCTGATTATGACTTGGAGTATATTAATAGAGTTGGACGGAACTCAGGAGGTGTTTGTATGTACATAAGAAATGATATAAAGTATAAACTAAGAACTGATTTATGTAAAGCAAATTCAAACTTTGAATCGTGTTTCATCGAAATAGAAAATACAAAGTGTCGTAATATTGTAGTAGGAGTAATGTATAGAGCACATACACCTATTGATAATTTTAACACAGATCTGGCTCAAATTCTTCAAGATCTTGGTAATGAAAATAAAGACTGCTACCTACTCGGTGACTATAATATAGACCTATTGAAAGATGAAATCCATAGACCTACAGGTGACTTTTTAGACTTGATTTACTCACACTATGTAGTGCCTACAATTTTAAAACCGACACGCATTACAGAAACCTCGGCAACAATAATTGATAACATATTAACAAATTGCAATGAAAATGCTAAGACTGGCATCATATTAACAGACATAACTGACCATTTACCAACAGTGTTTTTTAAAAACTCAAATATTTTCAAACAAAAAAAGAGTATGACCAACAAGTATATTTATAAGAGAAATCACACTGAAGACAATATTGCCCGATTTCAGAATAAGCTGTCAAGTGTAGATTGGAATGAGTTACTAGATGGTATTGATGCAAGCAGTGATTATAACAGCTTTCTTAAAACATTTGACGAACTATACGATGAATGCATCCCCTTAAAAAGATCAAAAGTCAACAGAAAGAAAACCCCTCAATCGCCCTGGATCACTAAAGGCTTATTAAAGAGCATAAATAATAAAAATAAATTATACAAACAATATCTATTGCGTCCAACTAAGGAAAATTCAACCAAATTCAAGTCATATAGAAATAAGCTCAATAACCTCATTCGAAAGTGTAAGCAATTAATGGTATAATCGGGAGAAATAAACAGGCAAAAAAACAAAATTCTTTTAAAACTGATGATGGCAAAGTCGTCACCGATCCTGACATCATGTCTAGATTATTTAATAATTTCTTCGTAGACATTGGACCGAAACTTGCCTCAAACATACAACACACTGGAAAAGATTATTTTGAATATCTTCATAATTTAACACAAAAAAGCATATTCTATAGACCTGTTATTGCTGAAGAAATAGTAAAAATTATAAGTAAATTCAATTCAAACAAAAGTCCTGGTCACGATGGTATTGACAATTTTATCGTAAAGAAGGTGGGCACATGTTGTCTCGAAACCTTTGACTGATATTTTTAATTTGTCGTTGTCTACTGGCAAAGTGCCTGAACAACTCAAAATTGCCAAAGTTATTCCGATATATAAAAAGGACAATGCTAACATATTCTCCAATTATCGACCTGTATCTGTATTGCCTTGCTTTTCAAAAATATTAGAGAGATTGGTATTCAACAGATGTATGGATTACATGGATCAAATAATATATTGAACAGAAAACAATTTGACTTTAGACCGAAACATTCGACATACATGGCTATCATTGAGTTGGTTGACAAAGTTGTTCATGCTGTTGAAAAAATGAGAGTACAGTTGGTATATTTTTAGATCTCTCAAAAGCTTTCGACACCATAAATCATGACATTTTACTTTATAAGTTAGAACACTATGGATTCAGAGGTATTACACTCGACTGGTTTAAAAGCTATCTTAATAACCGTAAGCAATTTGTTCGTTATCAAATGCATGACTCTGATCACAAAATTATCCAATGTGGTGTACCTCAAGGATCTATCCTAGGTCCATTGTTATTTATTTTGTATGTTAATGATATTGTAAACACAACTTCTCTACTTGAAATGATCCTATTTGCAGACGATACAACTCTCTTGTTTTCCCATTCTGATATAGCATCTCAAGTTGATACAATTAATAATGAACTTCAAGAAATATGTAATTGGTTTAAGGCTAATAAATTATCCGTCAACGCAAGTAAAACTAATTATATGGTACTTGGAACTCATAACAGTACAGCTAAGTTTGTTGATTGTAATAAAGTAAATAATACGACCAATGTTTTGCAATCAAATAATTCTAGTCATACTGAAAAAGTCAAAATTGACATTGTACTCGACAATGTGTCATTAGATAGGGTGAATTCAACCAAATTTCTTGGAGTCGTTATTGACGAAAATTTAACTTGGAAAAATCACATAGATGCAATTTCAAAAACCATTTCAAGAAATGTTGGTATGCTGACAAAGCTCAAACACTTCGTACCTGAGAATATACTATTCTCATTATATTGTACTCTAATTTTGCCATATATAAACTACGGAGTATTAATCTGGGGAAATACATGTAAAATATATTTAGATAAGATATTAAAACTTCAAAAGTGGGCTATTAGAACGATATCCAACAGTTACTATAGAAGTCACACTGGTCCATTATTCTCAAAATATAATGTTCTCAATGTATATGATACATATAAGCTTAACCTTGGTATATTTATGTATAAACATCACACAGATCAACTGCCAAGAACTTTTTATACGTATTTCACTAAGCATGCTCAAACACACAGTTACTCAACAAGAAATGCTCAGGACTATAGTATCAATAAAACCAAAAAAATGTTTTCTGATCGTGCTATTAGAAATTGCGGACCTACATTTTGGAATTCCTTAAACGGTACTGTTAAACAATGCAAAAGCACTAACCAATTCAAAAATCAATTGAAATCAAATTTACTTTCAAATTACAATTGAACTTTCCGGGCATGTCTTGTGTGTTGTTGTTTGTTTTTGGGTTTTCTTGTGATTGTTTTATGTTGTATTTGAAATTGAAACCATGTTTGTTCAGGGCTTGATCGCTTTCAGGTCTCATTGGCCTTTTGATCATGTCCTCAATATCATTCTGTGTTTTGTTTTTATCTCTGTGTTTTGCTGATGTATGATGTATGATATTGAAATAAAGTTTGATTGATTGATTTCTGTTTGGGTTATTATTTTCACATGGTCTATACTCACTAGCATCTCCGATAATGGTGTCCTAGCAATAACAACATTGGTATCCTGTCTTGTCTCTATGCCGTTGATGTCAGATCGTCTTCTGGATAAATCTTGTAAAACTAATGACATGCCGTCTGTATCTGTGGTGATCTAATTCAAAGTAGGAATTGAAAATGAAATTGTTTTTTGAAAAGAAACAGAATACAGATTAAAAATCATAAGTGATACAATCATAGTATCTGGCAGTGAGCCCAGGCCTGATACTGAACCCTTGTCAACAAAATAGGAAAAGTGTGCCGAAATTAGAAAAACTGTGTAAAATAAGCTAAAAAACCCTCAATTTGTAGCTTTAGAAATTAGGACAAATATCAGGCCTGAGTGAGACATACAGTGTTAAAAAATTTGATCACATGATTAACCAGTTCAAAAATGGACATATCATGTGAAAAGAATGCATGTACAAATATTAGCAAAATCCTATTGCATAGAAACTGACTGTAGCTATTTTCCCAGGTTATTGATCATGTTTCACATCTACTACAACCTACGCTCATTCCCTGCACATTGGACCCTCATCAAAGACCTTGGTACAACCAAAGGCCTAGATATTGGCTTATGATAATTAGCCACAATAGTGCTACTGTTTTACACAGATTAAAATCCTAACCTGCCACACTGAAACACAGAAGTACAAATACAATACAAGTATTTGGCATGATGTAAAAGCGATGGCCTCGTCACGCCAGTACCAAGCGTGGCACACCTGCATCACGCAGAGTAGCGTAATGCGTTAGCGGTGTGATGGTGATGTTAGGCGCACTGTAGGCCAATCTGGTAGGTTTTTACAGATCTATACGTCGGTGACGAATTGCAATCCAAAAAATAAAATCTTCCAGTTAGCTGCAGTCTTAAATAAGCCACTACCTGCGTCTTTGGTTAGTGGCGTAATTATTGACAGACTAAAGTTGTAGAGAGCTATAAAATTGCACTGAACTTACCTCTACATTCATCATTGGCTCTAATATTTGTAGCCCAGCTGACTTGAGGGCGCTGTTTATACATTGCGATGTACATGCTGCCACCATGGCTGATGAGGTTCCAGGAGCAATGGTTACACGCTTGATTTTCACTAAGGCACCAAGCACTGGAAAACTTATCATGGGTCCTGCAAGAAAATAAGTTAGTGAAAATATAATAGTAAATAGTAAGGGTATAGTTACTCTTTAGATCTCTACAAAAACAACTTTATGAGGTCATGAAATAGAGAGAGAAATGTTCAATTACTACAAAAAGTAGTTTTTATTAAAAGCTGTGCCAGTTCCCTGGTACTTATGCTGACTTCAGAGTCTCTGCCGCTTTGACGTAGATTTTGTCCAGAATACTTTTTGCCGCCTTAAATCTGACCGCTGCAAGACCTTCAACCCAATAAATTGATTACTTTGCCACTTTGCTCAAAAGCGGAGTGTCGCAGACAGTTGAATTCATTTCAACTCAAAAGCGATGTCGCGCAGCAATCGTGCCGCTGCTGAGTCAGAAGCGGGAAGCGGTGTTACCACACAGTGAAACGGCAAAGCAGAGACTCTGAAGC
>JAUMTS010132882.1:0-10031 GCA_032273385.1 Ophiopholis aculeata | reverse complement strand
TTCCAATATACTTTTAAAATACTATGCATAAACGTCTATTAATTCTTTGTTTTACAAAATGTTGGTCTAGGACTTTGGTAAAGTGTTGCTTGTGTATAAATTCGCCAAGCCCCTTGTTAATTTGAATATTTGCATAATTAGTTACCTAATTGATTATGCAAATATGCAAATAAATAGGGGCTTGGCGAATTAATTCTCAATTCACTCTTCGACCAAATTCCAAGCAAAAATTTGAAATATAATATAAATATATTTTAAAAGTATATCGGAAAAAAATCTTCAAAATTACATTATGTTACCTCATTAATGTTATCAATATATTGAAAATATAATGAAATACAAAGTGCCTTAAAATTGCCAGAACTTGAAATCGGAAACTCCGATTTGGCTCAAATTTTGTTACAATTTTTTGTTTTATCAAACCCCACATGGAAAGTCTATCAATATTACATTCCAAACAACTTTATTTTGGGTATCATACAACCATTTGAAGGCTTTGTCAAAATCGTCAGTAAGAACAGAACTGAATTGTTGTTGTGCTGACAGCCTATTGTTATCATAATACCATTATTAACAATTTTAATTTTTTTTATGAAGTAATTCCATTATCATTGTTATAACTCTAAAAACATTGCTGTACGTAATTGAACTAATGTTACTATCATTGTGATAAGTAAAACCAAGTATAACACGATCTTATTTATTGGTCATTATGTAAAATGTTTGGATTGTTTGATTTCGGGCTCGGTATTTTCATCTGCGCTCCGTCAGAAAAAATGCCGCAGTCGAAAGAAAAACACCCAGTACTTTTTAATGCCTTTAAAAATGATGCTCAGGTGTTATTGGATACATAAATAACCGAATTCGAAAAAAGACATATAAATATTTGTTGTTAAAATTTTATTCGTTTTTGTGAATGTAAAAGTAGAAGATATTGAAATAACTGATATAAAAATTGTCAAAAGAAGATGATCTATTTATGAATTAAGCATGATGCAAATAACTTATATATAAAAGATAATGACGTGTTTCGAATTGTTGACAAATAAAGAATACTTCAAGAAAACGACCGTGTGTTTTTGTCATGTGCCTGCCAAACCATTGTTACAGTTACTGATTTGTTTAGACCCATTGGCTGGGTAATTAACCAAACATTGTTACGTAATTACAATCTTATCAACAGTTATTTTATCAAAATTTGATATTCATAGGAAGTTTTTGAGCAAATTGACTTTAATTTGACACGAGGTGGCTTCTCGGTAACCTTCCTGCTAAAAACTGATGAGTCTCCTTTAAGCCATAGATAAAATACGTTTTTCACATCATATCACTTATTCTATAATCTCAATGACTTACCCTAACGGTCAATCCACTCTATGGTAATAATGATAATAATGATAACAATGTCAATAGCGGCACTAGCCTGACAATCTGTTTTAAGGCGCTGCAATTCGATGTTGGTAAATCGTCACGTTTTGATCAACAGGCTCAATTTATCATTCTATTTTTGTGGAAGCATGTCATTTTACCACTAAGTTAACCCATCATAAGACCATAGACTTAGTTCTGAAGACGAAGTTAGACACCCCCTCCCCTCTCCTCGGACCAGCGGTGCCCGCATTTTACGGTTTGCCTAAAATCAACAAACCTGGTCCTATACCCGTAAGACCCATATTGAGTGGTATAGAATTAGTCACCTACAATCTCGCGAAAAACGTCGCTAAAATATTTGGCGCTCTGGTTAGCAGGTCACCGCACCACATAAAAACACTCAAGAATGTATCAATCAAATTAAAGACATCAATTTAAATGACGATGAAAACATTACATCCTACGATGTTACTGCTCTGTTTACATGTATTCCACCCGACTTTGTCCTCAAAGTTGTAAAAGACTCCATTAAATATGGTGTACTATTACATGAACGTACTAACTTGAGTGTAGATCAAATCGTGGAACTCGTAGACATTTGTTTATAAACTGCACACTTCTTGTACCAAGGAAAACACTACAAACAATAACATGGATGTGCCATAGGTTACCCGGTGTCGCCTTTAATAGTTAACTTGTGTATAAAAAGTTTCGAACAACGTGCATTACAATCATATACAGGTAAACCCCCGCGTCGACGATACCTTTGTGGTCTTAGAGCGTAGCGAATTGGACAATTTCTTTAAACACAATTGGATGAAAACATCAAATTTACGCAGGAACTTTGTAAAGAAAACTCACTTGCATTCTTAAATTGCTTGATTACTGTGAACAGTGACGGTACACTCTCATCCAAGGTTTAAAGAACACCCCACACACACACTGATCATAACTTACAATTTTGATCTCACCACCCACTCATACATACGTTGGGAGTTAAAGGAAACCTCTAGTCAGTGAATTGTTACTTGTTCCCAAAGAAAAGGACCACATCCAAAAATCCCTAAAGAACTGCAGATACCCGGACTGGGCATTTTTAAAAGCCAACAAAAAAGTGCAAAAGCTAAACAATCGGTATTCGGGGGTTCTCGGTCTATCAAGGCGCGAGCTACGACTCCTTTTGTATCTGGTATTTCAGAATGAGTAAAACACACTTGAAATCCTTTAGGATCGCTGCTTCCTTTTAACATGTAAACACGCTTCGCAGAAAATTAGTCCAAGTTAAGGAGAAACAAACGAAGAACAAACGCTCCCATTTTGTATATGGACTGAAGTGTGCAGGACGCAATTGCTCTGCTTTCTATGTGGGCGAAACAAAAACAAGCCATAAAATCAAGACTTAATCAACACCGGCGGCCAAGTTCCAACGAAGCCCAACATTCCGATGTTCACTTTCAACGCAGCATATAAGAGCACCTAACTGGCCTAACTCGAGGACTGTGTCAAAGACATACAAAAGTGGACATTAGAGAACAAACTCGCTCTGAATGACGACAAGACGGGAGTTATTCATGCAATACTTAGAAAGAGACAGTGTTGAGAAACTTGTTCATGCCTTCGTTTCGTCGCAGCTTGACTGCTGAAACAGCTTGCTGTTTGGGTCCCCCGAATTCTAACTCACGAAACTTCACACAGCCGCTCGTTTGGTGAAACTTACAAGCGTCAGGAGCATCTTTCATCGATCCTTCGCGATCTCCATTGGTTGCCCGTAAAAGTAGGATCTTGTACAAGATATTACCGATGACTTTCAAAGCACTTAATGGTCTCGCTCTAGCTTAAATCCGGGAGCTTACAGTCGCCAAACAACCAATTCGTTCGATGAGATCAAACGCAGCTCTGCTACTACACCGTCACTATGTTAAAACTGTGATATACGGACAACGATCCTTCACGTACAACGCTCCAGAACTCTGGAATTGATTCCCTAAGCATATTAGGAATGCTCCAACACTCACGCTCTTCAAAAGGCAGGTCAAAACACACCTTTTTTTTTTCATATTGAATACATTTTGAACTTGAACTTATTTGACTATGTATGTCATCATCATGATGGTGTTACTTCTTTGTCGTCTCTTAGTATTTGTAAGTGTAGTAGTTTGCTTAAGGTAGTGTTTAAGGTATTTTAAGATTTTAGTATGAACAGCGCACTGTTTTACTATTATTAGTAGTATATAGTAGTACGTGTCCTCTATGGACCAACATGGGGAAACAAACAAACAAACAAACAATAAAAAAAGCATTACTGACATTTAATTATCTATATTTGGTCAAACAGAAACCAACTCGAAACAATTGGTCAAACTCATAAAAGATGAACGAGTTGAAGAGGCTGAAAAATCGAGACCATATGACGTCACCGTCCTATTCATATCAGTACCGGTTGATAAAGCTCTCAAATTTGTACAATATTGGTTTGGTAGGAAAATCGCACACTTGCTTTCCTATGTACTCTTTAAGATATATAACCTAATGGTTCTATTCAAGTGCTCGGAAAAGCACAACAACTGGCCATGTCCAATATCTTAACGTTAATTCCAACCACCCGGTAGATCACAAATGTGGTGTCATCTGCACCCTAAATTGGAGAGCGGACACCGTTGTAACGGATGCCAAAGACCGGCAGACAGAGCAAAACGCATGTGAACAGCGCCTTCACTAAGTGTGGTTAACCCAAGTGGGCTTAATATAGAGTTATCAGTCCAAAACCAAAAAAATTGTTACGAATTCTTGCCCAGCTTCCAAAGGATCGGTCGGTGTTCCGTTTATTAAAGTTGTCTCGGAAGCCCTTAAGAGAACCTATAGAACTTTCAGGGTGAACGCGTTATTCAAACCCACTCGCATCTTGAGACAAATACTTTCTCCACCAAAGACAAGACTAAAGAAAGACATAACTGGCCCTATTTATAGCATTCATTGCACGGGTAATACTACTAGAGGCCGCTGTAGTGAATTATATATCGGTGAAACCTAACGCACTCGAAAATACTCGTTTTCTTAAATAAAAGAGACCCAGCTTCACCAGCTCGGAAGTTTCTTACCACATTCACATCGAGTCCCCAGGCCAAAAATTGGACTTGGATGAGGTCAACATTCTGGACAGAGATCCCAGGTGGTTCGAGAGAGGAGTCAAAGAGGCCATCTTCATTAGGATTAACAGTCCGACGCTCAACAAAGAAGGGTCACTACAAGCTTCCAGCAGTCTACGAGTCTATTCTTAGGTAAAGTGTCCCAAAGGTCACGACCTGAGATAGACTCACTCTTGTTGACGAAAGACAGAGGACTGTCTGAAAATTCCGAGGTATGGAAAAATTGTTGTGTTGGGATCAAACGTTTTTTAAAACGTTTGATCCAAACACAACAATTTTTCCATACATCGACAAAAATGGACTTGTTTATGAATCAATATCTAGTGATTTGTGAATGTTATATTAAAAAGAACATGTTTATGAACCAACATCTAGGGATTTGTGAATGTGGTATTAAAAATGACATGTTTATAAAACAACATATAGGGATTTGTGAAGGTAATATTACAAAGGACATGTTTATGAAACAACATCTAGGGATTCGTGAATATGAAGTTAAAAAGGACATGTTAATGAAACAACATCCTGACAGGTTCAATATTTCAATTAGTTATTTGAGTGTTTCTTCTTTATTTCCAGACACACCAAACTTCACACATATCTTCTTAACTCCTTTAGTTGTCTTCAGTCATTATCAAGTTTGAGAAAAAGTATATAGCATTTCAAGAAGTAATTTAATCACTCTAAACCATTCATTCCAAGTCAAGTGGAATGATGATACATGATATTAGCTATCTTTTGATCTACGTGAATAAAGCATGAAGATATTAGTTTAATTTGATAACTTTCTGCTTACAGAATTCTAAATATGATAGACGGTATTCTTAGAACTCCTTGTAACAAGTAATAAGAACCATGCAATAGGCATGTTATTTGTTGTTTGTATTGCTATCAATTGATTATAAGCCCGATGAGACCATAAAACATGTAAGGATTTAATTACAATCTTCAACTGACATTTATATGGATTAATCAGTTTCCGTTCCGTACATGCTTTTGCATATGTTTTCCTTGTTTTCTCTTGTTCTAAAAGTTAACTTCTTTCTGTGTTTTCTGTATACATTTGTTCTAGTGCTAGAACCGTAATTTTGCAGTAGAAAGGGCACTGTCCTTTGAAATCTCTTCAATTCTGTGGAACAATATATACTTTGTAATTCTATACTATACTATATATAATATAATTAGAGGTCTGATATTTCGATCCTAGCAGAATCTTGAAAAAGCTTTTGACAAATATTCTGCTAGGATCATGATTCAGGATAGAAATATCAAACTCTTATTATATTGCATTAACTACACAGGCTTTACTCTGGATAAGCAGTTTTCAAACAGCTTTCTTTAATTACTATATTATAAAGTTTTGAATAAAATCTGTAATTTATTCAGTATTTACAACAAATTCCCATTTTTAGCATACTTCCAACTAACATCACTATTTGCCAATAAAATCTTTACAAACATAATTGGATCCTGGAACTAGATCACAGGCCCCCAGGGACAATAACATTTGTAGTAAACTTTATATGGTATTCATTTTGATTGAGGTTGCTGACTCTGAAACTTGATCGAGTTCGCGTGCTATTTATTGGATTACATGATACATTTTGCTGATGAAGCTCCAAGGTTATTGGTTGTACAGTTTATATGATTGTGATAAAGATAGCTCCATATTCACAAAGGAATAAAATACAAGAATTTATGGCTAAATTCAGTAAATAATACAAGATAGCATTGCCATTGAAGTAAATAATGCTTCCCTCAGTAGATAACACAAGAATACATTGGTATCTTCTGTAGATAACACAAGAATACTTTGCTATAGATAACTTAAGAATAAATTGCTATATTCTGTAGGACAATACAAGAGTACAGTGATATCTTCAGTAGATAAAACAGGAAAACAGTGCTATATTCTGTTGATAACATAAAAACACTGTTCTGCCTACAGTAGAAAATACCAGAATACATTATTTTATTTAGTATATTACACAAAAACATTGTAATCTATAACACAGAGAATAAAGTACTAAATTATTTTGCATTTGATATCTTCCAATTGGCATGACTACATTTAGCTTATCAAATTAGATCACATGTTGACGTGGTAACAATGTCAGTGTATATGCTCTATAGAAGAGTGATAATTGTGAATACATATATAATAGAAAAGGCCAGACTTACATTGCTGTAATTGACCACTACAAATAATTCATGTACTGGTCACAGTCATGCAAGTATTAACTAGAATTGATTAAATATCAATAAAGAAAGTCTAGACATTAGACATTTCAATACTGCTAAATGTCAAAATCTTCCAAAATTTACAGTTAAAAGCATATTCCCACATTTTCTTGCCGAAGCGCCCTCAATTTTTCTCAAATTTATAATTTTTTCATGATTGTATTTTATATTGGTGTAATGGTTTTTGAATGACTAAGCTAAAATCGGTCACATTTCTTCAAAACCTCTGACCCTGACTTTTAATGAGAAAGTTGTAGCATAGGAAAGAGTGTATGACCAAATGTCATTTTCACTCGTGTAAATACGTTTTAGGGCAAACCAAGCTCACCTGGCACCTTAGTTAGACATAACCAACAATAAAGATTACTTTTAGCAAAATCCATTTCTGAAAAAAATGTGGAATTATGCCTTTAATTCATTTAATGTTTGCAAAGTAAAGTGTGTCAATATTAAGACATAGCATCACAGAATGAGAGTAGCTGCCCGTTGGAAAAAAAACCCCAGTTATGGTATTATCATCCGTTTTGAAATAGTAGCTATAAAATAATATAATTATAACAATAATCTGGATTGAACATACCAATGTTACAAATTATAAAGGCAACAACAAATAGAGTTTCATCAGCTTAAATCTTGGTATGTTCTTTGTTACAACTTGTCTAAAATTGAAATTGCTTATCTCATAAGCTAAATTTCACTTCTATTATTACAAATTAAAGTTTTTAGAAAAATAATGTGCATTGTAATGTATTGGTTCAGTGCATGTAATGTATTGGTTTAGTTTCGATGTAATTTTACATACCTTTCATTTTGCATCAGATGGAGTGTCACCATTTATTTGCTGAAGACAGAGATTCACCTCAATTTATCTTTCAACAGTGAGATCCCTACACCAATTTATATTTAAATTACACTAATTTCATAATTATTGTCTTTAGTAGGTCATACTTTCCGCTATTCTTTTTTCGTAGATAGTGTTTTATCTAATTGCTTTCTCTAGGTATCTGCTCATTAAAATTAATATTTTAACCCCCAAGTAGATGTTAAGTGCCGACAACATGTCAAAAAGTCAAACTTTACCAACCATTTGTAAAATTTAAAATTTGATTGTCCCCTATTCCGATTTCACATAAATATATTCAATTTAGAACAAACAAGCCATAGTGTTAAATAGATAAAGAGTCATAGTGTTGTTTCAGTGGTTCCTTAGATAGCAACTGTTTAAAGCATTACATCATTTACATGCATATCACTATCTAGGAAATTATCCAGGTCTTCCCATAGTGCAGCTGAGATGAGCAGGAACATGAATCAATAAATGTCAAAGATCCAAGTAGTATAACATTTCAGTAAAGCTGAAATGCAAAAAAAAACTGGTAAAACTGGCAGTTAATGTGTTCAATTTGCAAAGAAATGTGTGTAAATGTGACTTGGAAAATGGAGAAAAATAGCTCCCATTTAGAACAAATTGTAATTGTTTTGCTCAAATGTTCTAAAATTGTGCTTTTAAGCAATTTGAAAATTCAAATATTTTTGGAGGCACTGAATGACACAAAACTTTACTCTATCACAAATTGTATTACAAAAAACCTCAAGAAATAGTTGATGTCTAGCTGTAGTTACTTGTTTGTTCCACATCTCAATACCTCCAAAACACTAAATGCAGTTAATTCAATCAGTTTTGCAAAGAAAAGTGCAAATAAACGAAACATTTAGCAGCTGGGTGTTTTGATAAGTTAAACTTTGCGTCTATTTTGACAAATTTAAGTATGTAGAAAAAATAGCTGGCACTATATTTTTAAAGGTAGAATTTGCCATAAATTTGCAAGTTATCAACAGTAGAGAAGTTTGAGAACATATTTGTCTATTAACACATATATTAGCATATATGATGTTATTAAGCAAAATGAGTCTAAAGTCTGTTAGATATAATTTTTCACTTTTAAACTTAGTTGTAAGCATTGTTTCAAAAGCTACATTTAGTAGAAAACCTAGTTGAAATTGATCATTTGGTTCTAAAAATAATGGGTGTTTGAATGTTTGCAAAAAATGTTTTAAAGCATAATAAATTCATACGATGCTATCTATATATGTTTGAATATTGAGATAATATCATCAACAACACTCTAGTTAATTAGCTCAAACTTACTTGAAATTACCATTTGGGGCACACATAAAGGACTTTTACTCTGTAGAGTTAGTAGTTTGCACTTCCAGAAAAAATGAAAATGGTAGTACAAGTGTATTAATAAGCTGTCTTACAACAGTATTCATCCTTTGCACAGTTCCGCCATTTGCGAAGAGATCCTTGAGCTAACAGCAATATGAGTGGAAACATAATCTAACAGTTTGATTGTTCTTCTCAAAACCACTAACTGTGCAAGAGCTAAATGCTTTATTATGTAAATATTTTATATTTATTTATTTGACTGCCAGTTCTAGGCTGTCCCCACAAATGGCCAAACCATGCAAAGGGCAAATGGAAATGTAAAGTTAAGAAAAGACCTTGACTAAATTTTGAATATTCTTTTAGATTTTTGAAAATTCCATGATTTTATTGGTTTGGGCAAATGACAGGGACATATGGCAAGTTAGAAGATGGGTTCATACATGACAGTAGTAAAATAGGTAAGGATGAATAAGGCTTCTACATCACTATAAATACACATAACTCCAATTTATATAGGAGATCTTTTGACGGACATGGTCTGTCATTCTTAAAATTTTGAAAGCCAGGGACCATGACAATCCCACTTAGGAATGTGAAAACCATGCTTCAAACAAAGTACAGTGACAATACTTAGACATAAAGGGCAATAATCAATGTTGGACACTAAGGGGATACTGAGTTCTTATCAGTAATTGCATTAGCAAGGCTGCTTGTAGAGAAGGGCTTTTAAGACTTCTTAAGCAAACTGCATTCAATTTTAAACGGGATTTGTGATCTTTGCATGGATTTAGAATTTGGATATTCAGTTCGATATCCATCACTTACCCTAACCCGTAACCCCCTAGTCCTCGAATATCCAAATGAATACATTTAATATCCTGTTGGGATCATAGGGCATTGAGCAAGTACATGTTGTATAAAAAACGCACGTTATTTATATTATTATTACAAGATAATTGGTGTTTTTCCCCACAATATGTGTATAAATGATCGAAGAGCCAGGCAGAGCAGATGATTTATTTATTTATATTTATTTATAACATTCGGCGACATGCCAGGCGAACCCAATATTGGTCAAACAATAAATTGAAGGGTTGCCTAAA
>JAUMTS010132771.1:0-10031 GCA_032273385.1 Ophiopholis aculeata | reverse complement strand
AGTTAAAAATCGTCTTTTTGATAACTTATGATGAGAGTTTTTGTTTGTTTTTATTCCTATCATGTCTTTCTTTGATTTGAGTAAGTTTTCATGAGATTTTCACCATGTAGAATCATGGCTAATACCTTTAATTAATAGAGCACACAATAAGTACTTCTTCCTCAATTTGCTACGTATGTGACTGTGATGCCAAATTCTAGTATTGAAAACTCTTTATAATAATGCATGGACATGGACTTGTTGTACTTTGCTTTGCCTATGTTCTATTTCCACATATTCAAAAACAAATTTAAGCATGTCAATATTCAGTTTTGCATCAGGTGCATGAAGAATTCAGTAAATTTGTCAGATTTCATCTTGGTTGAAATATGCTTTTCTTTAACTAGGAAAAAGTCCAATGCTTTGAAAAAGCAATTTGAAATACCCCTTCACATCTACTTGGAGACAAAAATGCAATGATGTATTTTACATTTCTATTCTGAACACGCTTGACCTAAGATTGAACTCAACAACAGGAAATGTATAGAAAGAAATCGAAAGAATCAACCATACAAACAAATTGCCTTTGCAAAGGCATTGCTATCATCAGTAGACAGCATGTTTGTGTTGTGTGGTGTTATTTGGCCATTCTATATTGAATACAATAATCCTTGCCATTCAGTGATAGGTACAAGGTACTGTAAACAAAAGTTAATCTTTTATCAAATGTCAATGTACTGGTTTATGTAATGCTATGATTTATTATTCATATTTATATCCAGTATAATCCTTGCATTCTACATCAGCTTCATATAAAAAATCAGATGTAATTGAAGATATTTGTTTACAACATAAAACAAGCTAACTTCTACAACTTTTTTCCTGCTTGACAATCATTCTAATATATCTATAGTGAAGTGATTTAGATCTTACTTGAATATAAATAAATAAATGCGAAAACAAAATTCAAAGCCAAACAACAACAAACTAACAAAATATGCATACACAAATTCAACATAAACAAATTGAGAACTGAATGTCAGCTCCAGTAATATATATTAAAGCTGCTTCAGTTAAAAAGCTTGTAGTCATATCTAGGGCTTGGGTTGAGGGTCCCTCATAAGGGGTACACTCTGAGTTCCAGCCTCCCTCGTGATTTGTCCCCCAATTCTCTTAACTTAAACTCGGATGCGAAGTTTTAATACCTCAATATGCAATGTGTGAGTAGATGTTTTTGTCAAGAGAACCCTAATGACAAATTATTTTGCATAGATAGATTGTTTAAAATTCTCTACTACTTAAGCAGAGTCTATGATTTACATAATGAACGTGCAAAAGATCCTGGCTTCCTAAACACACAGAGCTAGGATGCTGTTATCTAAACCGGAAAGAGGGTAAATTCAAGCAGGGAGGTTGAGAAGCTATCCTGGTGAGAGTGGAAAAAGGCCTTCTTTGAAAAGACCAATATTCCTTGCCACTTGACACTTCATATATGACCAGTCAACTCCATGCAGTCAATTTGCATCTCTGCATTTGCCTCAAAGAAGTTTGGAAGAAAATTTGCAAGTACGCATTTAATGTCCAGTATTTTATTTATGTCTCAAATAGAAGGTTTTCAACCAATGTGTCCTACCAGCTATGACCTATGGCCCAGAGACTTGGTCTATGACTCAGGAAAATAGAGCAGAAATTAAAGGTTGCTCAACATAGTATGGAAAGAAGCATGCTCTGAATCACTTAACGAGACAGTAAAACAAACAAGTGGATTAAGAGCATGACTTGGGTAACTGATATCATCCAGACAGTGAAACAAAAGAAGTGGTCATGGGCAGCTCATGTAGCTAGAACATCTGATGGTCGCTGAACAAAGCTAATAACTGAATGGACACCAAGAAATGGATCTAGACATCAAGAAAGGCAGTAGACAAGATGGAGAGATGTGCTGACAAGATTCCTCGATGTCACCTGGATGAGGAAAGCACAAGATACAAATAGGTCAAAGTGGTGCCACATTGGAGGCCTTTACCATGCAGTGGGTCGATCACGGCTAATGATGATGATGATTTTATTAATAGTTTAATCTTGTTCCCTGTTCCAAGAGGCAGCCAGCTGTGCAACTCGCTTTTTGCACGGCCAGTTTTGACAATACACACCCAGTTTTGAGGCCACATAGCCTATAATACTTTGCTAGTAGAAACTGTACTAATTTTTCATTTGCACATGCTCAAATCCTGCCTAAATCCCTGCTTTGACCATTGTCGTACCTTAAATTTGACCTTTTTGAAGATGGTCTATGTGAGGTTTGGTGTTTTTAAGGCTAAATCCTGTACGCGTGCCCAAATAGGGTAATGGAAATGTGATTGCGATGATCTTCTACTGTGCTGGAACCTGTATTCCCAAAATTCCATTAGAATCCTGATTCAAATTTAGAAGGACACAATTGAAATTCTTCTCAACCTTAGCCCACAGCTACCTCCTTCAAACCCTGTGTCAGTACCAAATGGAATCATGAGAATGCAATTATGATGATATCTTGACAATATGTATTTCCACAAGTTTATTGGAACCCTGATTCAAATTTAGGAGGAGAAATTTAAAATTCTTCTCACCTAAAGTCCAGAGTTACTTCCTTCAAACTATGTGCCAGTACCAAATTATGCATGGGAATACGACTTCCCATAACTCCTTCATGACTAAAATTCAAAAGCAATCAACCCTTCCCACCTTTTGGCCACATCAGCTACCTTTTTCAAATTCTGTGCCCATACCAAATAGGATCATGGGAATGCGATTCAGACGATTTTCATATTAATCCATTTCCATATTAACTCTAATGAAACAAAGATTCAAATTTAGAAACAACAAATATATTCTCACCTTCAAACCAGAGCTTCCTCCTTCAAATCCTGTGCCAGTACCAAATGGAATCATAGGAATGCGGTTGTGATGACATATCTTAACAATCTCACTCACTTCCTCTGTGCTGTTTGGCCAAACTACTGCATCGGAGAGAGTGCATCTAAACAAGAAAACAACAATTATTTGTTCAATTTTTAATAAAATGTTTTGATAAAATATCTGTTCTGTTGGTTTGATGCCAATCCAGGAGATACCACATGTTATTTTAGAAACAACATTTCTTTCTTTAATTTCATGATAAAATACTTTGATAAAAGACGTTCTGTTAGTTTTCACTCTTTTTTTTCTTTGCAGTTTGATCCCAATATAGGACAGGCGTGTAGCCAGGATCAAATGAAGGGGGCTGCGGGACTCCAAAAGTGGACCTTTTGGACCGAAACCCAACAAAACCCCAATTTGTGCCCATTTGGTGTCAAAAACTGGACCTTTGGCCCTAACCCCCTTACTAAACCCCATTTTGTGGTAAAAAAGTGGACCCTTTTGTTGATTTGGGGTGGTGCGTCGCACCCCCACACCCCCTAGCTACGGGCCAGCAGGAGTATATCCCGTTTAAATTTAGAAACATGATTTTTGATAAACCTATAGTTTTGTTAATTATGAAGCAGATCAAACAACCAATAGAGCTATTGTGTGTAGTCAATAGACATCATTGCAAGGACACAACATAAATGCAGCAAACAGTCCAAAACTGTAAGTATGTACATTTTGTACAATATCACAAAACTTGGTGAGAACAAGATGTTATTACTAGGTACTGGCTGACAACCTTATATAACAAACCCTGAATCCCAGGCAGGCTGTGACAAATCCCCTTTGGCAATCAAATGTTCAAAGTGCTCTGCCCGAAGGGGTAATTAAAATCTAGCATGGAACTCATTATGAACTGAAATGTTGTCATTATTTTTGACATTTTAACAGATGTGTATGGCAATTTATTTCAAAACAGGTTGAAGGTGACTCCTTTAACCTTATTTTGGGGCATTATGTCCCAAAGAGAGGTTTCATAAGCAATTATTCAACAACATCAAATTTTGACTTCAAAGTCGGGCACGATCGGGCAATTGGTTCATAGCTTCAGGTTGCCCCATGGATCTAGCTCTTGAGAGAAAGTTATTGCAGCCTGAAAAATTGCACGTTTAGTAAGTCTTAATGGCACCGAGTTATACATCACAAAAGCAATGCGCACTTTGTGACGCGTAGGGCGACCTTGTCGACCGACGCGTTTACACACATGTGAACACATCCGCCACTTACGATTTGCGTTTGTGTTCAGACTCCATCTTGTTGCCAGTAGGAGTCGTAAAGATTCAAAACTGTGCAAGAATACTTACGTGGTTGTCTTTAAAGCAAGGGATGTATCTCCATGTTCAGGAATGCCATAGACATACTCATAGCCGGGGAAAGAGAAATCCATTCCAATTGATGTAGGACCTATGGATACAATCAAGTTATATGATTAAGTTACATGGTAGTCTATAAGTTTTTTTTGCATGTATGATATCATTGATATAGCATTCGACTTGGCCATTAATGGCTTTAAGCTTATCAAGTAGAAATGGATCCTATTTGGCTCTAATAAAGCTGCAGCTATTTTCAAATGAAAGCAAGTCTTGATGGGCAATTGAAGTTGCCGCTCACATAGATGTTTGCGCGGTGCGCGCACGTAAAAGCCGCAAACTCTAAATTAATGCGCACTTCAAGATAGGCATTGTTATGCAAGCCAGCTGCGCTTGCCCACAAATATTGGCATGAATACAGCTATAGACACCAAAAAGAAGCCTCTCGAGGTCTCTCTGTCTGCCCCTCTCCCTTACTATCCATAATGGCTCAATTCAGTTATCCAGGATAACGCCAGTATCTTGCCATTCCTGGCCCAATCAAATGCCGCTGTGCACACCTTTACTTGCCTATTACCAGCAGCCATTTTGGGCCATTACAGTCAGTGCCACGAAGCATATTAGGATTATCACATAAAGTTTTTAAAGCTTATAAGGATCATCACATGATGTTTGCTGGGATGTATCTCCGGTTTGTTTACCCTATTTGGAAAGATACCTATGGAATCCATGATTGCGCATGCGGCGGATTCCGACGCTTTATAAGTTGCCATTATTTTTTTTATTTAAGACTCTCACCATTTGGTTTGGAATCATGATGGGTTTTGAATGTCTCTTCCCACATCCCGGGTAGATCTTCATCAACTTCATCCTTCACATCTTCTGCTGGCTCTCCGTTCTGTTAACAAAAAGTGAAGTGAAGCATCAACCTTGTCAAATTTTTCAAAGTGCTTTGAATTTTAAAACTATTACTAAAATGCATATCAATTTTGGGAAAGAAAATTACTTGTCAATTTTGACCAAAAATTCAGATTTTTTTGAGACAACCACAACAATTTCTTTTAAGACTCAAATATTTTGTGACAAGCTACAAAAAATAGTTTTGAGTAAAAAAATGCCCAAATTGCTTGTAAATGATGTGAAGACACTAGTTAGGATCAGTTTTCTCATTTTATCACCTTATCTAACATTCTAAGCTTTTAAAATTTTCTAACGTCTTTCAGGACAAAATTTGTACATACCTCTCCTTCATTCTCTGCTTTGTCTTGGACGTTCTCCTCCCTAAAAAAATAAAGAAGCGTATAAAGGGTTCACAGTTATGATGCTGGTAATGTCTCCAGTATTATGTGTCGTGCATCATTAATTTGCATTTCTCTCGACTCCAGCGCTACAGGTGCTCTAGAGTATTCTATATTGCGCCCAGCGCTAATCTTTAATTTTCATTTCTCTTGACCCCAGCAGACCAGCGCTACAGGTGCTCTAGTGTAAACTAAATTGTGCCCAGCGCTACAGGTGCACTAGTGTATACTATTTTGTGAACTGGTATGAATGAATGAATATCGTTTTACACTGTACTAGCTCTGAACAGGTTGACCAGTGCAACCTAATCTATTCTCCTTCGGGAAACGGTAGCAAGTATGTATACAATACTCAGTTGAAAAGTTCAGCTCAGCTCTGTCTATAACCAGAATGTTTCATGATTGTTACCTACCAACAACTTTTTGGACATGGCTACTTATAGATCTGTGGGCTTACGCAGCCAGCTAAAAAGCTTTAGTGTATGAAGGTGCAGTAAAGTTCACTATGTACTTGTACCATTTAAGGGTTACATATCTCAACTTAAAAATAGCATGGCTTGTTTTTCTTTGTTAAAGTACATAACAATACAAAGCTTGGAAACATGGGTTAGTAATACAAAGCTTGGAAACATGGGTTAGTACAACATTTTAGCAACTGAATTGTTGGGCATTGTAATATGTAGGACATGTAGGGAAAACACAAATCAATGACCAAACTAATCAAAATTAGGCAGTTAACCCCAATGATATAACATTATTTCAATCTATAATGAGCAAACAATGTAAATGTGGTGAAAATAACAAAATCATGCAAAAAATAACAAAAGTCAATGTAAGAAACAAACCATACAAAAATCTTCCCAACTTTAATATACCTGCTTCAAATTATCTCTGAAAATGTTAATAAACTAATTTCCTCTTGAAAATTACACAAATCTTATCCTTATACAGTCAAGTAGGTAGGTAATTGGAAAAAAAATACAAATTTCACTGTAACAAATAAATCATACAAAAGACTTTCACCTTTAATAGACCCTGTTTCAAATTGTGTTGATTCCCATTTTGACCATTTCAAGACCATGCGCAAAATAGTGCATATAATGCAAAAGAATTTGAAAATGAACGAATATGCAGAAAAACTTGAATACATCAGGAAAAAACCCATCAGGCATGAGAATGACTAGTATAACAAACAAGAAAAATTTAACAAAAATTGCCAAAAAACGGGCTGAAAATTAACAAAAATTGCGCAAAAGCCTGAAAGTTCTCATGCCTGCATGTTGTATAAATTATACGAATGACAACAAATTTGATTCTTACTTTAGATTTGGCCGATAAGGATAGATTTCCGCACACATTGAGTCTCTAGACGACAAGTGCGTTTGATCATACAGTCCTACCAGTGACATAGCCCAACATGACAATTGTTTTGGCCAACTAACCACAGAGGGAATCCTAACAACAAAGAAAACAAAACAAAAGGTGCACATAAGCAGACCAAGCCAAAATCTAAAATGAGCATCGATGATTCATTACGACGAAACTTCTAAGGAGGCCTAGTCTCTAGCATTAACTCATACTTTAATATATCCTAACCATTCAGTATCTTGACAGAATTAAGCACACCATTAATTGTTAAGTGTATTCAATCGTGCATTTGAGGAACGGGTATGACCCTTGGTACATGTAACTACACTTTTTTTACCAGAAGTTTTCTTCTTGCCCTGAATTCACAATTGTATTTTATGGGAAGGGGTTTAGCGTGGTTAATGGTTAGAGGATGGAAGTTAGAGTAAGGATCAGTGTTAGTTTTGGGGTTCAGATTTATTGTTACAATCAATGACACATTATTAACATCAACAAGTCTCAGCACACATGTACCCTGGGGTATATATATCCTTGTAGATTGACTTAATTTTCCATACACCTATTTTTGCATGTTCTAATTCTTTCAAGGTTCACACATGTTTGTCCTATGACTATGTGGCTTACCACTGGAATGGTGATCTTTCACATACATAACAAACAGAAAACGCAATTTTGAAAATCAAACTACTCACCTTTATTAAGGCTTACACAAACATGTACATAAAAAAATAAGTTGGACCAACTATACTTTAGGCCACACCTGTTCTCTAAAACTATATACTTTAGGCCACACCTGCTCTCTAAGTACATGATTGAAAAAAAAAAGCACTCAATAATGCAAGGTGTGCTTTATTCCATCAAACACTTGAAGAATGGGTGGGACATAAAGTATATCTCTTCCATGCTGTCTTACCAGTTCTTCACTCTAATGTGTTCAAAGTTCATGAGACCACGAGAGTTGACGCTGATCACTACGTTGCCCTTCATGATGACGTCTACTCTGTATGGCTGCGATGTGACTGATACCGAGATGTCGTCAGTAAGCTTGGCCTCTAGGTTGGAAGAATCTTGCTTGAGAAGTGTCCAGCTGTATCGTAATATACGACAAGACAAAGTTATTAGACAATTGATAATTAATACACAGATCACAATCTATCTAACAAATTTGTGAAAACTGAATTCTTCCACTCTGAATGGCTGTGATGTGACTGATACAGTGATGTCGTCAGTTAGCTTGGCCTCTAGGTTGGAAGAATCTTGCTTGATAAGTGTCTAGCTGAGCTGCATAAGAATATAAAAGGTTAAGGTTTAGGGACATTTATCAGTACAGTGATTGGGCCAGACTTCTTCATTCATTAATTGTGAGCAAACAAGCCTGATTTGCCAAAGTTCAAAACATGTTGGCCGCAAAAACCATCACACACAACTCTGAAAGTGTCAAGGATAAGGGGGGTTCCTTGGTACATTTGTCACCCCATTACCAAAAAAAAAAAAAGAAACTTTGAGCAGCCTCATACCTCTGTTTAGTTTTTCCAACAAGCACATCTGGCACTTCATAACTCGGCTTAGATAGACTCACTTCATTGATCTTCATTCTGATCATGTTGCTAAGCAACCAATGAAACTCAATGAAGAAAAGTGTAAGAGATATAATTTGCTCAATTTGTCCCTTCTTTACCAAAAGCAATTCCTGAAGCCTCATACCTTTGTTTAGTTGGCTCTCCAACAAGCACATCTGGCACTTCATAACGCGGCTTAGCTGGACTCACTTCATTGATCTTCATCCTGACCATGTTGCTAAGCAACCCATGGATTTCACATGACAGTAACGCATTGGTTTTAGTATTCATTAGGTCAATTGACATGACCCCGCTTGTCATCTTAAAAGTCTCCAACATGGCTACAAAGGGCGCTGATCCTTCTTGTAATGCACGGTTACGTCTGTAACAAACACACAGGAATACAAATGATTATTTTCCACATTCGCGTACAATTCATAGCTTTCATCTTGGGTTTTACTTTTTATTTAAATTATCTTTGTTCTTCAGTTGGGACCATACGCCCCGAAAGTATAGTAAGCATTTTGCATGCATACAAGTGAAATGACAGTCTTATTAACAAATGTTTTAATGAATGTTTAAGATGCATTTTCTATAACAGACTTCTCGCATATTTACCAAACTTTGTCACATTTTCAAGCAGGGAACTCACTTCCACAACCCTTTTTGGCAAAATGTTCCTCTGAGAATTGTCTGTAAAATTTACAAATGACCTTTCGCACTGAAACCCAAAGCTCTAACCACTGAGCCACGCTATTCTTTATATACATGTAGGAGGCCTACCAAACTTGTGATAATTGCTCGGTAAATACATGTAGATATTAAAACTAGAATTTTGCAGGTGTCAAATGCATGCTTCCCTAAATTCACAGAATATAAGGCCAAAAAAAAAAGTTTGTCTCAGCGCCCATAGCTTTAAAAATTGCCATTTCTCAGCGTTTGGATTTTTTCCCCCATTTTCCAGATTTTTGTTTGATTTTTTATTAAATGATCACGCTTTTTTCTTGTTTTTTTTTTAAACATAAAAAACAATACGGGAAAAACAGGTAAAAAAACAAAAACACCGCGTAAAAAAAGAGAGTATTTTTTGTAAATCGCGTATTGCTTATAATAGGGTTTTGAGCTGGAGGAAGCTGAGACAAACTTTTTTTTTTTTTTTGCCTAACGCGCACAAACATTCTCAATAAGTATCTTTGCAAGAATCTTATAGGATTCTCGCAACCTTTGACAAACTTCTAACCTAGTATTTCATGACTTACTTGCAGAACCCACTCTGGTCACAAGTTTTGAAATTATTTTTATCCACTGCATTGATGCCAAGTGCCAGAAGCATGATCTGGAGTAGTAGTAGCAACATCATTTTGGGTGTCAATTGTAACCTGCAACAATAATAATGATATAAATTGATTTTAATAAATAATAGAAGATTAAAGGGACAGTAGACATGTTCAACATCATCCCCCCCAATTTTTTTCAAAATTTTTTTTTTTTTAGTACCATGAGAATCGTATTTAATAGTTGTTCAACCATGCCAATTCTTATGTACCAACTATGTGTACTTACAAAGAAAA
>JAUMTS010132660.1:0-10031 GCA_032273385.1 Ophiopholis aculeata | reverse complement strand
GGCTAGTATCTTTTTTCAAGTGTTTAGAGTGAAAAGTTTAGAGTCCTGCATATACAAGCACTTCAACAAAAAAAAAAGTCTAAGTAATAATATAATCATTATAACAAGATGTCTGGAAAATGCAAATCCAAGTTCTTCTGATTGTGTACCAACCAGGATGACATGAGATGTGAAATGTTATTTGGATAAAAGATGGGTGATAGCTACATGATCTAGCCACGGCAATTCTGAAGACGAGTGGATGCATAGATGAATAATGTTCACAAGTTGAGTAGTAAGTCCTATAAGAGTAGCGTATTTACCCTTACCTACTCCTATCTGTTGTAATCTTTCTGCTGAATTCAGCTTTGGTTCCATTTCAAACAAATTGGTACAAATTATCAGTGCATGTGATTGCATTGTTACATCCAGCAAGATAGCATCTGTATGCGAGAAAAGGCAAATTAGATGGTGATGCTACATACATTTCACAATTGTAGCTGATGTTGTATCATTCTGTTCCCACTTCCCCATAGATATTGTTGATCTAAATTAAATCTACTTAACCCAATTACTGATCATTGAAAAGATACCATTGGATTGCAACTGTGGCGTCTTAGCAAATCTACCGTATTGTTCAAAATTGTGTCATACAAGGCTGTTTGGCTTGAGGTAAACATTCAATTGGAATGATAAGTATTGGAAATAATAGTTTCATTTCTTGTTATTTTTATATAAAAATTAGTGGCGTGTGTCATACAAGGGGTAGTTGAAAAGTGTTCAGCCTAAAAAAGAAGGGAGTCGACTGTTTAGTTTTTACTGATCATGTACAATGTTTGAAGCCATTACCTCTAAATTTCTACCACAAAAATGAAGTTATCTAGATGTAGGCAAGCCAGGTGAAATAATTTGGACAGGTTTAAACACATTGTCCGTAGCGGAACTTGAACTTGCAACCTACCGTTAACAAATCCTACACTATTACGCCAGACCACATGTGCCCTTGCATAAATTGTCAAACCTATAAGTCATGTACCTCAACCCCTCTCCAAAAAAACCCAGTGTTTTCTAAGCAAATTGATAACATCCATCCACCATCACAGCCTCAAGTGTTGAACACCAATAAAAACCAATAAGGCATGGTACCCTGCTGTGAAAAGAAATTAAATGATAATCTCTTTTTTTCTCTCTAATTTTCCATTTTTTAAACCATGACTTCTTAAAAGGTTTTGAGGTTGATAAGGAAGATAGTGATTTCTTCACGAGGCCGTTACTGCACATTTTATGCAGAATTATATATTTAGCTGTTTGCAAATGGGTATGTGAACACAGTTGTCTTGAGAAAGTAATGTTTTGAAATCATTTTAAATAGACTACCATTGCTACAGTTATTTACTAGGAATAGACAACCTTGACATGATTTTGTTGACGTTCTAATAGAATTCAAACCTCACAAAGTCGAGTTCTCATTTAATCAGCACTGACAGTGCTTACAATAGCATTTTACAGATTATCTTATCAATTCGACTGGTAGGTGTAGGTGTTAGCATGCATGCATTTGTACATCACTAAGATAACATTGCAAGCAAAAAAACAGGAAAGTTGGTTAATATGTAAGGTCCACATAAAAAATTATAGTGTTGACCTCAGCGATCAACCCTTTGTTAATTTTTTTTTTACATCACAATCACAAAAACCATTAAAAAAAAAATACAATTCTTGATGGAGTACATTTACAATTCCAGACGTTGGTGGAGTTTAGGTCGAGCAACATCTCCTATTCTAGATGGAGTGTGTTTTGAGGAAAAATGTGGAAAATGCATCATAATGTGGTAGTTTTGGTGCTTTAAAACAAGGAACAAACTTGTGCAAGACTTTCACATTAGGGTAACATAACATTTTGCTTTGTTTGGCCTAAAGATAAGCACAATAAGACATTTTGCTTTGTTTGGCTTAAAGATAGGCACAATACAACATTTTGATTTACATAGGACAAGTTTCTAAATATCTAGTAGGCCACTTTTCACAAGTTTATATTGTCAGTCCTGGGCAGGTGTCTCACTATGGCCTAGATTAGGTCCAATTTCTGTTTTTTAATCAAAGGTAAGAGAAAATGATACAATTGAACATAAAGATGTAAAGGAAATGTTTTATTTTCATTTATGCAAAGCAATAAAAACTGACCATCTTATAACCAAACCATGGCTGAATGGAAAGCGACCGTACCTTTAAAATGCTTCCCCCAGCCTGTCTCACTCTTTTTATCCAGTCCCAAAACTGACCTCGGAATTAAATCCTTTCTCCAATAAACAGATCATTGAACCAATAAACTAAACAATTTTCTTGGTCAAGTAGGATACAATACTCATACCTCCAAGAAAAAGATCACAGTATAGGTAAATTGAGTCTTAGTTTAGATAATTGTCATCGGACAGGTGCAGGTAAATTGAGTCTTAGTTCTGATTATTTTCATTGGACAAGTTTTAAAGGTGAACTATTTATCGATCATAAATATTCATCAATAACATTTTGTATGGCTATTTTACTCTTATTTTGAGACATGCAATTTCAATTTTACTTTTATAGAGGGTTTTCACGACGGGTACGCACCCCATACACACATTAGAAAATCAACCGCCATCGGCCTTCTTGGTACCCTCCTTGCACGGCACGATGAGGAGAAAACAACAACAAAATAGGTGTAACTTTCTATCTATTTCACATCAGTGCCAATTTAAGAGCAAGTAATTGTACTAACTTCAGTATTACTCAGTAATAGTTGTAAAACAAAGAAAAGCCACAAGATCTATTTTGTAATTTTTTCCTATACTTAGCCATGCAAAAAGTGTAACAAGATAGTGTGGCGGTGTGCGATGACTTGCAAAATACCTGAGCCACCACAGGTACTGACGTCACATGAAAACCCTCTATTTGGAGACATGCTGAAAACTGAGTCTTAAAATTTTGTATGTATTTGCAAAAAATAATCTAGTTAGGTGGTCGTTGGGAAAGCTTGTGTTTTTGTGTTAATATGTCATAAGCATTAACTCACAACCTTTTTTGTTAAAATCAGTACATAGACTTGATGTCAGTTGCAGCACTGGTTTATCATGAAAAGCTTAGATTCCTATGTGGAGTATATATTACAAATATGTTGTGTTTACATTGCTTTATTACAGACACATAAAGAAGTTTGGACAGTGTATATCTTGTTGCCAATAATATGTTCTTGATCATAATTTTCTAGTAAATATGCATTAAATGTCATCTAAGAAATGAAGGATGCCTTAATCACAGTTTCATTTGTCATATCTTGTCACTTATGTCAGTAGATATTTTGACAAGCTAAGTCATAACAGTGTCTTTTAGATAGCAATATATCATCACCATAATAACACACAATGTTTGTTTAACATTTACTTAAGTGTGTGGTTATATATGTATTTCTTACCAATGTCATCTTCGACTGTACATTGAGACTGGTGTATTTTATCAGTAAGATATTCACTCTCTATCTTTTTCTGTTGTTACTGCATTAATTGCATGCAAATTTGGTAGTGAATTTCCACTTTGAGAAATAATTAAAACACTATTCAATCGCATTATTACCTCAAAGTGGATTTCATGTCTGTCCAGGTCAGTCACTTATTTATTACCTTTTAAATGGATGTATTTATTTGGACCAGTTGTGCAGTAAGTTTGACAAAAACTGTCACAAAGCTGTTAAAAATACCACTCATACAAATTGGATTTTCCCACACGAAGCCTGTTTGCGGTTGAAATGTTTGGTTAGGTACAGAACGCAGCGCAGTGGGTATTGTAGCCCTCAATAATATTTATTACAGTATCTGGTGCAATTTTCTAAAACTAATGGATATTGGTGACCGCTATGGTTTTTTTAAAAATTGTAGTTTGTTTCTATTAACTGTTGTCTATGTTATATAATAGAACAAATGTGTACATTGGTGTGATCATCAATGGCAATGTATGCCTTTTGGAGACCCTTTGTTAGTGAAAATTAAACCATCTTGAAGGGCTAAATACCTTTCGTTAGTATATCCAATTCTCTAACTGAATGGTCAGTGACACTGTGTTAAGGACATAAATTATTCTCATGTTCCAAATCCCAAAGTGAAGTTTCAGCTGTATTTTTTAATCAACAAGATCAGTGAACCTATAGTCTCCAGTTTTTAGTCTGAAACGTAATAGATCAAATGTCTTAAGGACTTTATGTTTTCATGATTTCAAAGATCACAGTTCAACATTTCCAGATGGTTGTCTTCGTTTTTGTGATGGGCACATATTATGTGAGTTAACTAGATTTATATAAGTTGTCATAAATATAATAAGAACACATGTCAAAAGGATGAATAGGATAGTTATAATTTAGTCATTGGCAGATAGCAGTTTCATAATTTATACAACTTGACTAAACTTACTCAAAGAAGAAACCTCAAGAGATATGGTTTCTTACCTTGTTAGCAGATTCATTCCCAAATGGGATTAAATTGAGAGTTAGAGGAGAATAATTGATACACTTTTACACCACATCATGGTAATCGCAATAGTCATCAAGTTGGTGTTTTAAAATGTCTTAAATAGTTTGTGTACATACAATGGTATGGTTGTTGAAAAAGAAGAGGGGGAAATTCAAACAGGTAATTGTCTAACCCAATTTAAAGTGCTTTTATTAACTCTAGCCTCTCCATAGTGGTTTGAAGAAGGTGCTACAGAGATTATCACCAAAAAGTAGAAGGGGGAGAGGAGGAAGAACAATGTTTGTACGCGTCTCAGTGTTGGATTCCAGGACCTGTCATGTCCTAAACAAGCGTGTAGCTGCACACTATTTCCGTTGCTTAGACAAGTAAGCCTTTAGGGTAGGAGGATTGCTCAATCACCATGTGCGCCGCTTTAGTAATAATCTCTTTACGTTTTGTAAGATTTATGGGTGTTAGGATTATAGTGAACTTCTGTGTAGCGTAATGTGTGGAGCGTGTTGCCTTTGTCAGTTTGCTATGTTAGCTATCCTCTGACTTTGAATCTGTTGATCTTGTTCAATCACCATGGTTCTGGTCATACAAGCGCTAAGTGTGCACCTTCTGTAGACGCTATGAGTGCTTTGATTGCTTCGATGATAGGGCTGCCTCAATTTTTTAGGGCAATACACCTTTTGACTTTCAAGGAAATCTTTGAAGTGATATAGACACACTGATTAGCGAAATTCTGTAAAGTGTGCTAAAGCCCTGTAGATTACAAAGTCAAATTGGCAAAGTGCAGTTTAAATCACCTGCATATATTGGAGTTAAATGTATTCTATTCATTTTCATTTGGCAATCAGATTACTATTCTTAGTCCAGCGACTGATGCTGTTGGGCATTGATGCTGGCTCGCGTCTGTCCTACATGTTAGTAGTGTCAATTTCCTTTTGGGTTAATGCAGTCTTCTTGGAGATTATCCACCTCGGTCTTCCTGTGTCTCCTTTTGTTCTCAACCCTTGTATAGGTCTCCATGTCACGGGTAGTTAGGATACTGTACTTTCTATGGCCCTTTTATCAGTTAATAATTATCAGGAAATCAGATAAGTAATTTTATGAAGTGGATTTTGCCAACAATACAGCTCAATTACAATGAGTACAAAATGCAATATGCATCTGGATGGGTTTGCTGAAAAACTGTTCACTTAAAAACCTTAATCACAGACTGAATATTCAGTGAAACTATGTAAAGGACTATAAATTATTCTTTGTTTGATCAATCCCAAAGTGAAATTTAATCTAGACTTTCAAGCCACCTAGAGCAGTGACCTGTTAGTAGCCCCTTTTTCCAGTGTCTTGTCAATATTTAATATCTTTAATGTGCTTTAATGATATCAAGTTTTAATGATTGCAAAGATCATAGTCTAACATTTTCAGCCATTGTTCTTATGATGTTAGTGATGGTCATGGCTGCAGCAGGTTGACTTCATCAAGTTTAATGGAGCAACAAACCTCAGGGGACCCTTTTTTCCCTCTAGTCTGCAAATTTGAACCTAGATAAGATTTAGTGGAGATTAAGAAGAGAATAATTCATACAATTTCACACCACATATTCATCATTCATGTCTCCATCCATCCATCCAATTTTATTTTGAGCCTCGGGTTGTCTGTGGTGCACACAATGGCACATTTTTTTGCAAAAAGTTATTAAAAAAATGTGCAGATTTGAAATTATGTCAAGAGCTGTTGTAAGATTTGTTTTCCTTTTAGAATGTTTTCTTTTAACAAGTTTATTATATTTTTAGAACATGGGATCTTCATTTGTTGGAGTAGAGGGCTCTTCTTTACAGATTTGTGTTTAAAAGTGTACAATCAAATTTGGGGGAAGTGTTACTAGATAATGTATCTGATTAACAATGTAATAAGCATCATTACCTGTAGATAGATTGGCAGAATATCACATACTGAATGGTCATCAACAATGTGTTAAACTCATCAATAATTCACCCTTTGTTGGATGAGATGATTAAACAAAAATGGACTTCTCAATCCCCTAGGTCAGTGACCAAGATTCGGATTAGTTTCCAGTATTCATGATACACTTTTGATAGATCTAATGGGCCAATGCTATAATATTTGAATGATTACAAAGATCATAGTCTACATTTCCAGGTGTTTATCTTAATGTTTTGATCATAGACTTGAAGTCATGCAAAATAATATTTTTCATGACTTTACTTTGATAATGTCTCCAGGGGAAGCTGTCATTTATATCAGTAGCGCCTGAAGTTTAAAAACACATATAAAAACTACTATGGTCAGTAGACAGGAAAGCTAATACGGCCCGTTTAAAGCAAACTTTTGAAACATGAAATTACTTATTACCGAAAATTTTAAAAAAGGTCAAACTACACCATATGCAAGTAAGGGCAAGGGTAGACTCAAAAGTAAGATTATTATAGTTTTGGATAAGGTTTTTCTTCAGTTGGTTGTGGAAATGTTTTACAAATTTAAAACAAATTACATTTTTGGCACTTTTTGGTCAAAATAAAAAAATATCAAAGTTTCAGTGAAAAGCGACCCTCAGTTTAGATTCTATCCATTAAAATATGGCGAGTTGGTGATTTTGTACCCAAAATTAATTTTGTTAGCTTGTCACAACAATTTTGAGCTCAAAAAAGTTGTTATTTGGTCAAAAATATTTTTTTTAATATTTGTAAAAATAGATGCCAAAAACAGTTTCTCCTCTGACCCATTGCTTTTCCAAAAATGTATACTTTTACATGCATTTGAGTAATAGTATAAACATTATAGAACTCATCAAATTCAACAAATCTAATCAAAAAGTTCCTTAAGTCCCCTTACTACAGTTTTCATTATTTTATTTTTTAAAGTTATAATAGTACACTTTGATCAAATTTAAAGAGCAGCATGAGTTTTTTTCTTTTGTAGGTATAGTTTAAATCTCAGTTGGGATTAAGTTTCTTAGAATTAAAAATAAGTTATGCAATTAAACACACCCTGAAGTTATGCTAGTATTCAAACTTGCAGGTTACCTGACATGAAACTATCCTAAACCTAGTTTAATTCTACTGACAATTTAAAGAATAACATGCTTCAGGATGCGGTCTGTTTAGCAGGTGTTTATCTCACGATTGTATTATTCATTAGCGTTAGACATTTGCTCTAGAATATGGCATTATGTCTATAGTGTCATCAATCATTCTCATTTCCTTTTCACTTGTTATCTAAGAATTAGAAATGACCGCAGTAACAATTGGAAACTAAGAAGCCTGTTCCTAGTCATCAATGTTGAATAGATGTCCAAAGTAGGTTAGTCATATTATTTTACTCCATTTTTTTGTTCATCAATACTAACAGTAAATATTCTAAAGTTTAACAGATTTTAAAAATTTCTTAGACCAAGGATAAAAGATTTATAATTGACATGATTTTGCCCTGCATCAGGAAAACAGTTTGTTTCTTGTAATTCTTGTAAAATCTTGAATTTAGTGATCTGGGAGTTTTTAGGCAAGCAAAATGTGCCACACAGATGGAAAATTTCTCATTTTTGTCTCTCTCTTACTCTTTAATACAGGGAATCCCAAATCAATTTGGTTTATATTTATATAATAAAACATACTTTTGAGCTATTTGGAATGAGGAAATCTTGCCAACAATTATTTTTTAAATGGAAGAAAAAACGCAGGTGATCTATTATAGTGCACTTTGCCTCCCTGACTTTGTAATAGCATATGGCCTCAGCACATTTTACAGACAAATAAAACCCCATACAATGTAACTTGCAACGATCTTGGCTTTCATTTAACCTACTTGAAAATAAGCTTCTTGGTAACCTCAACCAAAGTCCTAAGACAGCTCTATTAGGGTTTTATTTTCTTTGTGAAGCATTTGCCAGTAAAATATATGGAAATAGAAATATAAGTAAAGATATATGCGTATAGAATATGTCAAATGTTACTTATTTTTGGAAACAGGATTTCAAATGCATCCAGGTATCGAGTCAGTGTTCTTCTGTTGTTGCAATAATGCGGCAAAACATGACTAATGTGTGAGTGCTTCATTCAAAGAATTAATGCAACTCATCAAAGGCTAAAGAATAAATGAAACATATTTCTTGGTTAATTATAAGATTGTCTTTTAAGACTGTTTAAGATTAATACATAAAATTGTACAGCTTTCTATATTAATTCTCAAACATATGCTTATTTTGTTATTGCTGTGATAACATGAAAATATCTCATGTTTTACAGGTAGGGAAGCACAACCATGGCAACATTTTGTTGGTATGCTGTATAAAATAATAGAATATTTATCTATTTTAAGTTTCTTAATTTGCCAAAAACAGCAACATTAATAGCCCACTTAGCAGGGGTAGATTTCTATAGCAAATGGCTTAATTTATTTAGCCTTTATTTTTTACATTAAAAGGCTGTAATATGCATTAATAATACTCCATGCTGTTGTCAGACTGTTCTCAGCAGCAACAATTGTTACCATTTGAAATGGGTTTTATTTGATTTGAAATGGTTTCTTCAACTATGATCAGCAACTTCCCTTTCCGCAACCAATGAGTAAATGTTGGGTTTAATTGTGCACCAATACCTGTGTGGCTTGTATCTATATTAAGATTGGGAAAGAGCTTGACACTAGTAAAATATGTGTGAATATGCCCACACTTATTTTACCCTGATAAGCTCTAACATTGTGGAATATGTGAATTATAAAAGAGATGAAAGGAGATGTTGAAATGTAGATATATTTTGTTCATGTTATATTTGTAACCTTGAACAAAGTCCCAACAGAACTCAATTTGTGAATTTTAACACTGACTTATCTAATATGTTGTTTTCCCTGTGAAGCATTTGCAAGTAAAATGTATGCAAGTAGAAATATAAATAAAGATATATACAGGTAGAAAATGTTGAAAGCTACCTATTTTTGAAAAAGAGAATTTCAAATTCATCCAGGTTTTGAGTGGATGTACTGTAATATTGCAATTGTATGAAGAAACATGAAGAATATGAAAGTGTTTCCTTCAAAGAATAAATGCAAGTTGGTAAAAATCAAAGTTTAAGTGCAGCTTGTGAATTGGAAGATTGTCTTCCATAGCTTTTAATACTTATTCTCACACATATGTTTAGTTGGTAAATGCTCTATATTTTACAAGTAGGGGAAACTAAAATCAGGAGATAACTGAAACAGAATTGTTACTGTACTTGTGTTTTAAGGTTCTAAACTTGATAATAGTGGATAATTATTCTCACATGAGATAGATTTCACTTAATTTATCCTAATTATTTTAACCTTAAGTTTTCATGCAATGGAGCTATATAAAGGTTTGCTGTCTCGGCACCAAAGTTATGGAATGCCTTGCCATTGTCAATTGAGAGTGCCTCAACACTTCCTTTCTTAAAGAAAATGCTGAAGAAGCACCTTTTTAACAATCCGACTGTTTAATTTGTATATACTGCTTTCACATCATCATCATCATCGTTCGGCTGCGGAGCAGGCGACCACAAGTTTTCTCCAGCTGCAACGGTCCTGGGCCATTGC
>JAUMTS010132549.1:0-10032 GCA_032273385.1 Ophiopholis aculeata | reverse complement strand
CGCTAGCGTACGCCGGGTCGGCGATTTTTCCCGAAACGCAAAGATGCTGCGCTAAAGGCAAGCGACGCAATATTTTATGCGAAAGGTGCGTCGCTAAGTTGGGCGTTATTCGTGTGGTTCAATAACTGCATTAGCAACGATTAGTTCCGGAATGCGACAAGGCAAAAAGCGAATACCCCCAATTAGATGCCCATGCTCAACCAAGATGGCGGCGAATTCTGGGATCTCCGGTGTATATCTTTGGTCCAAGCAGATACCAATTTTCATCTGAGGAATTATTGTATTCCATATTTCCACAGTTATGGAAAAATTACCATTTAGCTTTATAAAGTTGTATTTTGTGTCTGTGTTGTTTCGAATAACAAGTAATCAATATTTCCATTATTCATTCACAGGAGCCAGATGATGAACAACAATTCTGGAAACCAGCCAGCGCATAGATCATGGGACACGGATAAGAATCTTCCTTAACAGCTCATTCTGTATGATTCTGCACACATGCACAATAGTCATGGGTCAAAGGTCACAAAGACAGGGTCAAAGGTCATATAAAACCGGGTCAATATCATCCCAAATCCTCCCATACCACATAGTTCAGATTTATACAAATTCTGATGTCGTTTGAATGTTTAAAAATCAAGAAACAAACAAGTGATATTAACATTTTTGTTTTTTTCTTCACCTTTTGTGTACAACAGGGACAGGAGAGAGTGGGAAGAGTACATTTATCAAACAGATGAGGATTATTCACGGCGCAGGCTACACAGAAGAAGACCGAAGAACCTTTACCAAATTGGTGTACCAAAACATCTTTATGGCCATCAATTCCATGATTAGGGCCATGGAAACACTTAGAATACCTTATACTGACCCTAGCAATGAAGTAAGTTATATTTGGTTGGTTGGTTGCCTGGTGGTAAAAGAGCATAAGGCTATATCTTACCCTAACCTTGGTGAACCGAAACATCTTTATGGTCATCAATTCCATGATTAGGAGCACGTGCCAATACATTTCGATATCGCTATCAAACATGGGTTATATGCAGTCATGCAAATGCAATACCACCTTTTGTCGTGTAAACCAAAACGTCATGAAGCATTGGACGTTAGAATGCATCTAATCATAACGGCTTGCCCTTTTAGTGGTATTGTCCTGATTGGCACTGGCCCCTTAGGGCCATGAGAACACTTAGAATACCATATACTAACCCTAGCAATGAAGTTAGTTACGTTAAGTTGCTGGCTAGTGTCTTATTAATTCCTGTATCTTTGGTTGCCTGCTGGTGTGCATTATTAGGCCTTAACCCTAACCCTGGGAAAGAAACAAGCTATGCATATATGTCTGCATCATAGAAATATTATTATAAACTTAACCCCGAAATCAGAATAGATGTGATGATACTTCGATCAAAAAGGCGTCTCTCGATGCACGTCCGTGTTATGATGGAGTTGTTAGACTCGCGCAAACAAAATACACGTGAGAGTAAGCAAGGCGCAATAAATAATACGGCACGCATGGAGAAACACCTTTTGACACGTCCATTCTGATCTCGGGATACATTTTAGAATGCGTACTAAGATGGCTGCCAACCGTAAGCCTATAATCGCTAGAGGTAATCAATATTTATTGAAGTTCTCTCCAATTCTAAGCAAATATCTAGAGAGACGTTCTGTTACGGAAGCAAATGGCTATGGATGTTGAGCCTTATACTAACCATGCGCTCAGTATCGCCACAAAACAAACACTGGTGAACGTGCTTACTTTTGAGACTAGCGTAGTAAAATTCATGTTTTGATCACATTCTTAATTGATTGATTTTTTCACTCTTTCGAGGAAAAAAAACGCATTGCATCTTTTACACAATTTGTTTTAGTGATAAGTGCAATTAAACAATTTAAGGTAAAGATGCGACTTATTTAATCAACATAATTGGAAAATGTAGAAATCAAGTCTATAGAGGGTAATTGTGGCCTTGAGAGACATTTTTTGTGTAAAGATAATTGGAGATTTGGATAAGAATTAGTAAGAAAATGTCTAGACTTTCAGTGCTAGTTTTAATTTGTTCTAGCTGCAGTCTATGTTTATGTACTTGGCACTGACAAGGACGATCGCTAGAGCTCGTATGCTAAACTTGCAGTCTACTTTTCTGTTCTACAATATATTGTTAGATAATGAAAAACCACAGAGCCTAAAAGTAACAATTTTGTCCCATGTTAGCAGACTCGAGTACATGTTAGCAGACTCACCCGACAAAAAAAAAGGATTATCTTTATGCATGGAGGTACAACATCTGCGCCTATTTGGTGCTGGTAAAACCATAGTTGATAGGTTTCCTTGAAATCATGCCACATACTGCACTGAAGTTTGAGCTTAGTATTTTTGACCATCATGTCGAGAAATTTGGCTTTCGAAAAAATAGAAGACCTAAACAGGGTTAAGATTAGGTATTGGATAGGGGTTGACAAATTATGCGACCCGTATCTACTCCATTTGCTGTTTTGCAGGCCTGGTAAAAAATGTAGGAACCTCGTTTAATAATAATAATAAACAGGCCCTTATTACAGCGCCCAATACTCAAAGACTTCCAAGGCGCTTAAACAATAAAATAAATAGCTTAAACCACAACTAAGAATTTGATTAAAAAGTATACTATGTTCAGGGACGCATTAAATGCAATGGGATAAAAAGGTGAATTTTCACATAATACACATGATAAGAAGCAATATTATAAATACACAGATAAAACAGTTATGTGAAGAACCGCTGCTAAGTTCAAATTTGCACAGTCCAATCATATAAACACCATTCAATAAAAACATGACAAAAGCAGTCTTGAGTATTTACATGAACCTGTGTTACTTGCAAAACATTCTAGGAAATTTGTAATTTTTAGGAAACTTTGGCTTTTCTGGATACAGAAATGATATGGAATGGTGGGAACTTGAAAATCTTTCAAATTTGGAGGAAAATGTATGATATCTGTATTCCCATACATGCCTGGAAAAAAATGTTGGTTTCGCAAGAAAATAAATTTAAAATTTCCTCCAACAGAGCAGAATTTCCCACCATTTCAAATATATTTCTTTATCCAGAAAAGTAAAATATCTCTCCAAATGACTAAATTTCCCTGAAAAGAGATTCCAAAGCTCCACATTTTTTTCCCAGCCTGTTCCCAGAAAATAGACACATTTTCCAGGCCTGTTGTTATAATTGCTGCTTGATCAGTGCCTGTAAATGACAGCTTTGTTGTCAATATTTGTGTGAATAGAATGACCACACCCACCATTCAAGGATAGCCCATCCTTGACTGATGTACTGCTGTGGTAAAGTAGTGCTTGGTTCAATACATTGCTTTCATCTGAAGACAGCACTGCCCTGCTGCATTACTGTGAATTTGCACTGAATCAGGGCTAAAAAAAAAGGGGGGGCTGGGCAATTTTTCCTGGTTAAAACAGCCCCCACCCCTCCCCCTGGAGTACTGATGTAGCAAATATGTGCTTAGTTACATTGCTTTAATCTGAAGGCAGCACTGGGCACCCTGCATTACTGTGAATTTGCACTGAATCAGGGCTCAAACTAAACGGGGGACACTGAACAATTTTCCCAGGAAATTTCAAATCAGCCCCCAAGGATTTTTTTTTTAAAAACAAAGCCCCCAATTTTTTAAAGTTCTTTGAGGTGTGAACATGTGTTATGTTATATTTTAAACTAAAAATGCCCCTGAAATTGTCCAAAAAAAAAAAAAGCTCCAAAAATAAATTAACAGTCTAGACATTTGAAGCATTTTAATTTTAAAACAATCCTTTTAATTTTAAGTCTGATCTTAGATACACAATTCATATAGATGATGCTTACCCTCAAATCAAACATTTTGAATATTGGCATGGTAACAGAATTACAACATTTGTTTGAAAAGGGAAGGTCACAATAACAGTTATCAGGTCTCCAGTTAACATAAGTATCATTAGGGTTAAGAGTATTGATTAGGTTTAGGGTTAATTTGAAACATTGGGGGAACAAAAAAAAAGGAATTAAAGGCTTAATTTAGCTCTTTCTGGTTTGCTAAAATTGTGAAATATATATGTTGATGCCGCGATGCGTAGGGGACATTATGGTAAACAACTCATTCAAGCCGTCAAAAATAAACCTTGGCACCTGAACATTATTAGATTCTAAAGCGCCTTGTTTTCTAAAAATGGTGATCTAAAAATAATGTAGGTACATAAATAAAGTTTAAGACTGATTAGAAATACAGCTTCCGTAAAGGCGTTAATGAAGTGATTAATTTAATCAAGAAATCCCAAGAAATAATCAGTGCTCTCTGGCTTGCTTATGTTTCATGCTGAAGGGCTTTCAAGTATCTTAAATTCCTAAACACTATGGAGAACTTATGTGTTACTATGGACTTCATCAGTCAATCACTGATCCAAGATAGGTAGCCTCATCCTCCAGTGGTGAAGTTTAGTAGTTTGTATTCAATATTGTCATGTTAACAATGACCTGGAGATGAGTTTTAATACCTAGTTCATGCAGATCAAAATAATGCTTAGTGACAAATGAACATAACTATGAACTTGGCTAAATGCAGTTCAATGATTCTCTAAATATTACTTCATTGTCTTATGATCGTAGTAATGAAAGAGAAAGGAGAGAGCATCGCCAATTAATTCTTACACATATTACATAACAAGCAGAAACAGATAAACCTCAGAAATAGATGTAGGGATATCCGCCTCTTTTAGACAATAACTATTTTGGTGTAATTTGCGACAAAGGTATTTTCTCTAGTACTAGTAGTACTTAGTTCCAAAGGGGAAATAGTGAAGTCTATTGATCTATAGATGTTGTATAGGTCTGAAAGAATTTGGAGTCATTGACCGTGCTAAATTTGTTTAAAATTTGCATATCATGTAACTTAAACAAAATTCTCAACTGTAATTCATTTTTTCCATACATCTAGTAAAATATTCTGATTTGAATATTAGATAAGGCCAATAAGATATTCTGTAGAGATTCATTTACTATGGTCATTTAATGAGGCATATAATGCTTAGAACCACTGCTAAACCGGAGTCTTTTAAAACATTTAATTATTAGCTTTGCTCGTTAGTAGATATTTTGCCACTTAGTACTGACCGATGCATGTGCTACTATAGCACACACAAATTGAGTAAATTGTCAAAGAATTAAAGTATCTAGAATACTGGGCTGTCTGAACAAATAGTTCAGGCCTTCCAGAAGACAGGTAGACTGGTCTGTGGCTAAGACTAAGAAAGTCTGTAAAGACATGATAGAGTCCAACTTAATTTAAGTAAAAGTATCATCTAAGCAATAAAATGCAATCAGTTTAGAAAGCATTATTCATATGGGTAGGCTGGTTGACTGGTTATTTTAGTGATATCACAATGAACAGCTAGAATACACCTATCTTTCATTGTAATCTTAGAAATGCATAGCATTGTCTATTTTAAGATCTTTTCTAAATTTATCTTTAGTATCAGCATAAAGTACACCTTGGAATTGTTTTAATTCATAAAGTGCTGTTTTATGTGTCTGAACTGCCTTAGATATTTGGTACCCGTACTAGAGTTTCGTAAATCTACACAATCAGGTTTTGACCGTTCAGGATTCAGGAAATGGTTTACAAAAAGTATAGCATTGCATGTAGACTTCAGTCAATTTGAAGAATGGTATACTTAGATCAGAGCTTTAAAAAAAAAATAATCAGGGGAACCATGCAGATTTATTGCTATTTAAACAAATCCTCAAAATTTGCAGGGCTGAGCTTAACCAAATTTCACTTTTTCTGACCGTGCATATGTCAGTGTGTGAAATTAAGGTTTTGTCACACATAGAGAGCATTACCTGCTGCCAAAGTTATGCAAAGATGATACAACAAGGTTGTGGCCAAATCTTCAAGCCTACCTGCTTTATTAACTAATAGTTTCTGATAGGTGTGATAGTATATTGACATTGGAAACTTTATCAAGTTATTAGGGGCATTAAGATAATGATTGTTTTGACACCTGGAATTTATCACCTATTAGATATTTGTAGTATTCCTAGTACTTGTTGTCATTTGACACACTATTTGTTTTGCGTTACTGAGAACAATTGAAGCGCAAGTTCAAAACTTTAAAAAAAATCAGTGCATTATGTGGTGGTTGGTGCTACGACTCTTACTATAACCTACATTTTTTTTGTAAGTTGAAAATAGGCGCGGAAAGAACATCACAATGAAAATACTGGTAGTTTTACATCACTGGTAGTTTTACATCACAGAAAGCTGTGCAGTGTGCAAGCATAGTTGTAAGCTTATGCTTTGTCACACAAAAATGATTGAAATATGTAACCTTGGCACCACAAAATGAGAGGAAAGTAGCACCTCAATGAAATGCAGATTTTTATGTCATCTTATTCCTTGAAATCCTAGCTTTAAATGATACCAATATGAGGGTTCATTTAAACAACAGTAACAATAGCGACTTCCCGCTCATTTTGTGGTGCCAAGTCACATATAATCCATGCTTCATGTATCAGCTAGCTAAGTGTACAGTGAATATTGCCAGCATTTTATTAAAAGTTGCTACATCTCTGAAAAAGCTAAGTCTGGGAATTACCTGCATACTAACCAATAGCTGCAAAATATAATATTATAAACCTTGTAAGTGTTATATTAGGTGAAATTATGCATTTTAAGTCCAGGTTTTACTCATATTTTGACTTGAAATGCATAATTTCACCTAATATGATTTACAACCAGTCCTGATGAACTTTTTTCAAGACTTGTAAGTGTTTTTCACAAATTTTGCAACTTCTGACACGCCCTGCGCCTCCTTCGTGTGTACAATGGGCAGAGCGAGCATAGACCAGGGTTCTTTGATTATGCACGTACATCACAGCCAATAAGTCAGGATTCTTTGAATGTAAGTCACAGTCCATTGACGCGAATGTTCAGGACTAGTATGTATGACTCTTACGCTTGCAACATTCGGCCAAGAAAAACACTTTCTAGAGTTGCAGACACTTTTTTGATGATGCACATGATATTAAAAACTCAATTGTTTTGAAAGACTGACACATGCGTACTTGCTCATCAATATAGATCAATATTAAAACGCTCAACAGCTCCTGTAAGTTGAAAACTTTAGTAGGAGTGTTTCCATTGGCAGACGCTCATCTGGAGCAAGTGGTAGTATTTAGCTGCTAGCAGTCAGATGCTCGGCTTTTCAAAACGCTTGCGCTTCAAATATAAATACAGTTTAAGTTAACATGGCAGTTTGATCAAAAGGATCCTGGATTTGGGTAGAGGAACATGAGAATGGGGCCCAAAGATTATATAATATTGCTTGCACTAAAATGGGAACGCTGGAGACTAACATTGTATGCTTTAACCTTTAACATTGCTTTAATTCTTTCAGACAAAATCACATACAGTCAGGTTAATAGATCACGAGACAGTAACGACATTTGAAGAACCATATCAATCATATATTAAAACTATATGGGACGATCCTGGTATCCAGGAGTGTTATGATAGAAGGAGAGAATACCAATTGACAGACTCAGCAAAATAGTAAGTACAAGGATTGCATGTGGTAAATGTTGACTCAAAATCATTAAGTGCTGTGCTGTATCTATGTTCTCTTACAGAAAAAATCACGAGAAGTCAGGTTAATAGATCACGAGACGGTATCAAGTTTTGAGGAACCGTATCAATCGTATATTAAAACTATATGGGACGATCCTGGTATCCAGGAGTGTTATGATAGAAGAAGAGAATATCAGTTGACGGACTCTGCTAAATAGTAAGTAACCCTTTTGCTGGTGGAGGAAGTGATTGCTCATCTTGCTTAGCTTGCTATATATCACCAAAAGGGTCGCCGATACTAATATGCTCTATACATGTACTTACTTACTTTATGGCGTCCGCTCCAACAGGGTTAAGTGATGCCATCCTCTGCGTAACACCTTTCCAGTTTTCTCTCACTTGGGCTGCTCTGCTTTCTTCTGTTAGGGATCTTAGATTCAGCATTTTAATGTCATTCGTTATGCCATCTATCCACCACTTAGCTGGCCTTCCTCTTGGTCTTTCCCCATGCATTCTACCATTAAGTGTTATGCATGGGAATCCATCCACATGTGCCCAAAATATCCAAGCCGTTTATGACAGCTTCTTTTCATGATGTCATACTGAGTTCCAGTGATTTCCTGATGGTGGTGTTCCGGATCCTATCTAAATGGCTGACACCCTTTATTTTATTGAGGCACACCATTTCGAAGACAAAGGAAATGGAAGACAAGTAGCCGGTCTTCCTCTTCTCTTTTCATAGTCCAAGTTTCGGAACTACATTGAAATAAAGATGATGAGAGTTTGATACAACTGGATCTTTGTGGCAGAAATATTTATTGAGGTCCAATGTCATTGAGGTGTTGGAATGTCCCAAGTGCTTGGCCTATTCTAAGCTTTATATCCTCAGTGCAGGAGTTCTTGTATGAGATTTTAACTCGGTGGTAAATGAAGTCATCTACTTGCTTTAGTTTTATGTTGTTGATGATGTTGATGTTCATGACAACATTTTGTCTGCTTATAACTTGTACTTCAGTTGTATTGATGTTGATCTTGAGTCCCAAGTTAGTGCTGTAAGCGTGTACTGCATTACATTTGCTGTATGCAAGAAGAGCAATATCGTCGGCAAATCAAAGATTATTTATTAAATGTCCTTAGACATGTATGCCAACTGTGCAGTGATTAGCAGATAAGATCATTACTAGTTCCAGGAGGATGTTAAAAAGATGTGTTGAAATTATGCACCCCTGCCTGACTCCAACCTTGGTTCTGAACCAACCATCCAGTGAGTTCACCAGTTACTCTCACACTACTATGTGACTTACTATAGAGTGCTTTTAGAAGGTACATATTTTAAAGACCTGTGCTAGTTTGTTGCTAACAATTTACTTCTACTAACTCTGATATGTACAGATGCATACTGAATATTCATCAATGTATACACATAAAAGCTTTTGGCAATTGTCTGGCAGGAGGGGATTTGGAAAGCCCTTGCTTTCTTTGGTTTTCCAACTGAAATCATTGATGTGCTTTATAATAATATAGCCTACTTGAAACAAGTAGGTCGGGTGCACATCACATGTGTCTTTGCGCCATTGTACCAGTACCATCATCGTACCAAGGAGTTTATTTTCAGCAACCTAGGCGTATTGGTACAATGACGCCGCAAAAATCTGTGAACTCTACCCTCATCGCAATAGTAAGGCACATGAAAATGATAATGAATGATGTCACTTTTACAATTGTACAGGTTAATGCTAGCTAGTGAGCTTTGATTTGTAAGGTAAAAATAAAAGGTGGCTATATTAATTGTAGATCTAGTCAAGGTCAACTGGAACCAAAGAAACTATAGAATAGAATATGTAACTAACAAGGCAGCAGAATTGTTATTTGGGTTTACTCCGATTATTTGTTTTTTCTGCGCAGTATCAAAAATATGCACCAATAAGCACTGGTTGTGGTAAGAATGCTCTGTTTCGGAAATCCGAACTAGCTCAGTGGTACACCCAAATCACCCTTGTGGGTTCATAAGCAAGATGGCGTGATGTCACAACGTTGATACTTGCTGGTATTTCAGTTACACATTCTGGAATATAGTTTCTTTGGCTAGAATATTGTCTAATTAAACACTTTTTGTAAAGCTTGCAGGAAATAATGGTTGCTTAATGCTTATGGTGCAATGGTACTAACTAACAAGCAGTTATAGGTAAGGGCACAAAAAGGCTCTATGCGAGCCGCTCCGCTCTTGCCCCGCTACCTACTGTAATGCAGGCTGCACAATCTGGCTCCAACATTTCCCGAATAGGATGCAACTTGAGTGGTCAAAATATTCTTAAAATTTTAGAGCTGGACGCAACTTGCATGGCCAACCTTGAGTAATGCTGGCTTTAGAGTCTCTGCCGCTTTGTTGCAATTGCCGCTTTGCCGTTTCACCACGCTGTAAGACTGCTTCCCGTTTCTG
>JAUMTS010132438.1:0-10033 GCA_032273385.1 Ophiopholis aculeata | reverse complement strand
GATGCGAAATTCAACAGGCAGCCAGTGAAGCTCGATGAGAATGGGTGTTATGTGGTCATACTTTCTTTTCTTAACGATCAGACGAGCCGCGCAATTTTGAATTCTTTGTTCTGTTCCATTTACTTTCGGTGCATGAACTGTTTTTAATGATAGAAAACCCTCCTAGCAATTAATATTGATATGTTAGTGTAAACAGATAATCTCTAGCTATTTTCAACACTTATAATCCCTTTATTGACAATTTTTTTACCTTAACACCTATTTTGGGGCATTTTTGAATTAGAAAATTGACCAGTTTGTTATGCCAAGGTTGGTGGCGCTATTTACCTTTGGAAATTTGTTATTGCTTGAAATATCAATAGATGTCGTTCTTGTTTGATAAAAAAACCCATTTATGTGTGCTGTTACTTTTTAAGTTGCTTTGACAGCTTAATACAATTGCTAACCATTGCAAATTGAGAAATATAACTTTTGATAAATAGCGCCACCAATTGTTCACATTGCCTTAATAATGAACTGTAATTCTATATACATCAAACAACCGTGAGCAGAGATCCTTTGTAGTTTTAAAGTAGAGCACATGACTTGTATTCAGGGTCCGGGTACGAGTCCTGGCCGAGGCGGATATCCCTAAATGTTATTCTGGGGTTTATCCGTTTCTGCATGTTATGTATTATTTGTTCTAGTTTGCGATGTGCCCTCCTTTCTCTTTCATTTCACTCAACTATCCTGAAATCATATTTTCCAGATTACCGTCAGGATACTATGAAGGTTCCACTACCAGTGCTGATGAGGATGAAGATACAAAAGACAGTGTCCGAGATGTCATTCATAGGCATTGGACTTTCAATGGGACAGCGGCAAAGGAAGCGAGGTAAGAGAACCTTTATTTGAAAAAAAGTCCTTTTATTTCTTGATACTTTAGGATCTCATGTATCATTGTGTATATCCCTAGTGTATCTTCATTGGGTCTTTTTTGTTAACACTCCACTTCACTATCACATCTTAAAAATAGTCAGTGATAACAGGAATTTGATACACTATTTGGTTTACTGCCGCAAATGATTAAGGAGATATACCGGAAATGTTATCCCGTGCGGGGGTTGAACCCAGGATCTCTGGTTTACGAGACTAGCGCTATAACCACTTGGCCAAGTCTTTATAATATTGTATTATAGCACATGTGTCTCCTTTCCCGTCTACGTGTCCATGTTTATCTCCGGTCCTCCCTATCGATTGTTGGTAATAAATCTGATTTTGGTTTTGCCGGTGTCACGATTCCTAATGTCAAAAAGACTGCCCATAGAACTGTGTACAAACTTACTAGACACACTACGCTACGCATCGGTTGCTTAATTACCGGCATATAACTTATAGGCATTTAACTTAAACTTATCGTTGTTTCCCTATTTACACATTTAGATCAAGTACACAAATCTCTAAAAGCATCAGGTCGTGAACAGGTGACGGTAGACACTTTACAGTAAATCTGAAATATGATTGCAACATATATATAACACGAACTTTTAAGATTTAAATCAAAAATAAAAATAAGGTGGTGGAAAGATCAGAGGAGAGGACTAAAACTCGATTCCTGGGGCATCACTCATGTCACAAATGAAGAAGATACCATAAAACAAGATGCGTGGTACCTTCTAGCTGGTATGTTCATTTTATCTTTTGGTTGTGAAATAATAAACTTGATATATTTGTATGTTTTTAATCTTCTTGCTTTACAGAAAAGATATGGACAAGTACTTCGATCCTTATAAAGTCATAACGATGACGTCAGATGATGTTGCGCATGGTCAATTGGCGCGGTTTTATCAAGCCAAATCCAGAACTTTGATAAAAATACCAGCAGGCTTGCATAGTCTACTTCCCACAAAACAACTTTTTAAAGAGGAACGTTTCAGGAAATGTTCTATCGTAGGAAATAGTGGCATTCTTTTAAACAGCTCCTGTGGCTCCGATATTGACTCATCGAACTTTGTCATACGGTGCAATTTTGCTACAGTAACTGGGTATGAGAAAGACGTTGGAGTGAGAACTAACATGATCACATTTAATCCAAGTATAGTTGATACAACATTCAGAGGACTATCACGAAAACAGGATAGAGACACATTCAAGCGAAAATTACAAGGCTACGGAGAATATGTGTTGTGGGTGCCGATTTTCACACAGGATTATGTCACACGTACAATCAGAACGTTAATTGATTATTTGAGTAAATACTCTCAGACGTTTAAGAATGTTCAACTTGCCTTCCCGGGGAATATATTGCCAGACCTTTCAGAGTAAGTCTGTTTAGAGCATTTTATTTTCCTAGCATGTTTAAAATATTTTTACAAGGTAAGTTTTTAATACGTGAAAGAATCCATCCCTTCGAATTAAAATGAAAGGAGAATCGATGGATCGTCGTCAAGATATATCAAAGAATTACTAAAGCATCAGAGCTATGGAAAGTAGGGCAGGCAGAAACAATAGAACATGAGAATCCATGGTTAGGGCATTCTTTAATCCGACCCTGTTAAACTGAGCATGCTAAGGGAGTTGCTCAGCAGAAACTGCAAAAATAAATGCATCATAACCAAAACCAGCCGCAGAAGCCATAACCACTCATTTTTGCATTATCCAATCTGTAGCCAGTAAATGAATAAAACTAAGGTCAGCCTTCAGTCGGCTGCGCGCATCTGAAGCTGATCTGGGCTCTCCTACCTAGCTGAGTAGTTCCAATCTGGTCCGTCATCTTGTTAATCTTAGTCGTAGAAAGAAACTTTTTAAATAAGTTCTGCTGCAGTAATTTCCAAATCACATCTTAGTGAAAGATAATGGACATGTTTCATTAAATGTTTCTCACATTATTATAGCTTATTATTAACAAATCATTTTTTGATAAACGTAAACAAAGTTTTTAGATTAAGATAAATAATATTGTCTTACTTGTTCATCTCCACAGATTTTGGTATTCAAAAGGCGTAGATGAAGAACGCATAAGCACGGGCCTGCTGATGTACAATGTGGCCAGTGTTTTATGTGAAGAAATACACCTGTACGGATTCTATCCATTGTCTGACTTTGAAGGAGCACCCATTACATATCACTATGATGATCCACCGAGTAATATAACTCGTCGAAACTTTGAAGGAAGATATAAGAGATTCCACCGATTGCCTGAAGAATTTGTTTACTTGAAGAAACTCCATAAAAACGGAGCAATTAAGCTTCATATTGGCAAATGCTAGCCCTAAGTGGATACTGCATAATGTGCCAGCCAGTCACATCATTGGGAATAGGATATTGCTAATTATTTTCCGTATGCTCATACCTATACCCGTCAATTTAAATTGTTTTGAGAAGTTCAACAAATATCGTGTAATTTGGTAGAACAACCAAGTTGTGATGTTTAAGAGGAACGTTAAGTATGCCCAAATATGTACGCCTTTGAAATTAGAAACATATTATCATGATTATAAAGATTGAATATCGGGAGAACAGGTAGCGCAGCGGTTCTATCCTCGCTTTGCAACACTTAGACCCGGGTTCGATTCCCTAGTCCGGCGCCTAATGTGCAATTGGTTTTCAGTCCATGCTTGTTCTCGTAGGTTTTACCTTGTATCGAGTACTAGGATTGTCCTCCTGTATCTAAAACTGGGCTTCTTTCATAAATCTGTTTCTGGTATACATTTGGTCTAGTGCTTGCGCCGTAATTTGGCTGTAACATAGCACTGCGCCTTGATATCCCTTACATTCCTTGGGATGATATGTCGCGCGTTATAAAAACCGAAATTTACTTTATTTATTTATTTATTTATCTAGGTAATGCGATCAAGAACGAGAACAGGAGTAATAAATTATTTTAGTATGAATGGGTCTTCGAAGGAGATAAAAGCAGCCAATTGACACACATTTGGTGTTTTTCTTTTTGGAAATCGATGCAAAATATTTATATGGGTGAGATAAGGATGTTAGTGATAGGTACAGGGAGGGAGAAATTGGCAAAGTACGGTAAACCCATCGTATGCGTACAATTTACGTGTAGGTGGGTTGGACCAGAAGAGTTTATAAATTGTAGTTAAAAAAACCGAAAGAAGATTACTTTTAATAACAATTATTCTTAACAATGGAGAAACGATTTGAAAAATAAGGAGTCAAATATAACACGTTATTTATTTTGTTTTAATATTTATAAAAATTCTATTTACGAATTTGTGTTGTTTATAATAAAAGTTGAAAAACATTGAACATATTTTCATATTTACTTATTGCTCATTTAACCTATAAACGATAATAAGAAACTATGTTTAAAACTGAAATCAACAAGTTGCACCTTCAATCTATCAGCATCAATTTAAAAACAAGTGTATCAATATAAAATGGAGTTTGGTTGAAAGTCCTTATTGGCCAATTTTAACGCTTCTTTGGACGAAAAGTGAAACAAAAAGTATCACCATCTTTGTGATGTGCCACATAATAGGTCTTTACTTCAACCCGGACATTAACCGCAGTCGTGTTATACTTAGGAACAAGAAACTAATTGTTGAGGGATCTTTCGGAGTATCTGGCCCAACTCTATAGAACAAGCTACCAGGTCAATTCGTTTATCACCAACAGTTGATGCTTTCAAACGTAGTCTTAAAATATATTTTTCTTTGCTGATGTTTTTTCATTGTTTTCATGATGTTTGCTTTTGCTTCTTTTTCATAGTTTTTACATTGTACTTTTATAATTATATATGTTTTGTTTGTAAACCGCAATAATCATATTGTTTGAATATTATTGTTATTATTAATATTAACTATTCAATGATAGAAATACTTACGATTGATCATTCAATTATTGTATTTGTTTTTACATTGCAAATAATCAATGGTGGTCAATTGAGAAGCACAATGATATAAACACTTTCTTTATTGAAAATAGTTCAATGCCCATGTCATATTTATGTGATTTGGAGACATAGGTTGCTATTTATCAGATCAGAGTTAATGAATTCAATATGACAATCCCTCGTTGCTGTCCTTTCTTCTTTCCCTGCTCCTTTATCCTCTCCGAATGAATCCCCATCATGGACCTCCCATGCGCTTTTCCTCGACTCACTGGTTGAGCGAAATTGTCGGGTGTCGGTATTCTCCAGACATGTGTTTTACAATGTGATACGACACTAACGTTTGCTTCGAGTAACCAAAATATGCAGTCTGTGCAGTACACCATGGGAAATGTTATCATCCAAATACCGCGTTATACAGATATCACTCATGACCACGCTACCAAATTAGTGTAACTAACCAATCAGACCAGCTCGTTGTTGTCACCACTATATGACTGATGTCGGTATCCTTGGTGTGAAAGAGAAGAAAACTATGCTTTTTCTTCAAAATTGTAGCCTTGCTGCCAGATGTAATAATTACAACCACTTACGCCATCGCATGACTCTACTCACTGTGTTCAGGTAGTAACAGCTAGCTCCGAACGAAGAATTTTGACCCAACACTGCCAGAAAATTGCATTTCATCGGCGCCAGTGCTAAACAATTCACATAGACTAGTTGACATATTAACTGTGAAGGATATACAACCATTTGTTCTTGTGCATTGCTTGGAACATCTAAATCTTGATCCTGTTTGTATACTGGCTAAACGTGGAGTTACTATTGATACGGAGACATCACTCTTTTCAAGGTTGTACCATTGCTGGAGGCAGTTTGGTAGGCTGCATGAATCTGATTGTGAGAAAAAAAAAGAGAAGGCGGATTACATTATAGAATGCGCAACTAAGAAGGCTGTCTTTGTGAGGACTGTAATGTAGCTCAGTTTTACCTCCATCAATTGTGTTTTCTGAACCCGCATTTTTAAAACAGGTATCACGTTAAATCAATGATAGGGACGGGTCGCACTCACGGCGATTCTTTGACGCAGGGATGGTGATTTATTTTAATACTAAGTCAATGGTCATTGATATTTTCGTTTGATTATATTTCAAACTGTCTTATGAATTTTAAGCTTTCTGCTTGCACAACCAAACATGCCAAAAGGCAAGACAATTTAGTATTTAGGCAATCTCGGAATGAAAGCGGTTTGTAGATGAAATTCAGGCCAAAATTATAGCCAAAAGACAATTAGAACTCGACTCATTAAAATTTACCTCTAGTTGTCGTTTGGGAGGCAGGTGCTTGTGTAGTCTCAGCTACAGGTGTAGTCTCTGCTACAGATGCAGCCACTGCAACAGGTGTAGTCTCTGCTACAGATGCAGTCACTGCTACAGGTGTAGTCTCTGTTACAGTAGAGTCTGTAGTAGCAGAGCTTAAGGGTTCTGAAATACAAAGTAGATAAAACAGGTCGGATTTAACAACACTTCATCACATTTTAAATGTTATTAGTTTGAACTTTTCATAGACTAAAGTGAATTACACAATGTCAGATATGGCGTGATTATAATGAAAACATTTATTTACGTTACTCCTGACTGGTGATGAATGTCTTATGGTTTGAGCTACTCATGTGAGTACCAAGTACGCTGATGTAACCCCTACTTATCCTCTTCATGTACATCCATTATCTCTATACAGTAGCCATTCTACAGTTGTGACGCTTAAATCACCGAACTTGACCATTCTGTTGTCTCCATTAGAACATTTAGACAGGAGGGGGTGTTAAGCACAGGTGCACTGCACTGTTTGGGTGTAACATTATTGTGATAGTATTCTCTAGTATACATTCTCAGTATAAAATTCGTATGGAGCGGGCTTTCGATTTCAACATATTTCCATGATGCATCTTGGCACTATCACCATTCTGGGTTAGTTGCTGGCAAAACTAAGATTTTTGAATCGGGAGAACTCATGGAGATTTATTTGTTGTGTAAGCGAGCAACACGTTCCGTGCTAAAACAACTTACCCTGTTGTAGTTTACACATAGCATGATAGTCTGTAGAAGCACAATCCTCATCAGTCCATTTTCCCGCCAAATTACTCGCCAATACGACGCAATTTTTGCTGCTCCCGCCATCGGGTTCGCGGTTTAAAGAGTCAAAATTATAGAAGACGCCATCGCAGTTACTCTCGCCTTTATATGTCCACACATTCTCTGATGATATATCATTTTGTCCAATCCAATAACCAAGGCTGTGAAAATAACGTAAAAAGGGTACAATTAGTTTCCTTTTGCTGTTTTTTTTATTTTGGTTTGATTTTCTTTTTGGTTTAAAAGTGCGGCCGACACCAGATACACATAAAAGTAGTCCATGAAACGCTAAGATGCTAATAATTTAGAACGAATACAGAAATTACGATCACAATATTGCTGTCGGGACCAGTAATATGAAACACTGAGTGTGACCCTTGGTCCGTTATCAACCCAATGAGACCATGAAACCTGCTGTATGTTTTTTGGCTGAATAAACCCGACGTATGGACGGATGATTTCTGCATTCGTTTGAAATATTTGCAATAATAAACAAAAGCAAAGGCAGCAACAAAGGTGTGAACATCAACGGGAAAAAGTTCTGGCCCACGCCACGTAGCAAACAACGTTACAGCGTACTGACGACAAGTGCACTAAAATACTCACGCAGATGAAACGGTGATCTTCTGAAACAGCACATCATTTTCTTCCACATCCTCAATATTAACTGGCCCCCATCCGGCACCTTTATTAGTGCAGTAGTCAGTTGCATCTTGGAATGACACCTGCATGTTAGTCATGCCGTAACAGCGACTAGGATCAGACGGATGACTGAAAGCTAGACCTCCGAGATAAGTCGAACAATCTTAAGGTTAGAAATAAGGAAACAATATAAAAGGTTAAAAATAAGGAAATATATCAAAGCATTTACAATAGGCGTAACAAGGGATTTAAAGTTTACATTGCTCTTTTTGAAATCAATATGTATAGCTGTATAATTGCGTTAGAATGAACCAGATGGTCACTGGTAAAAGTTGTCATCCTACGACCTACATAGTCTGATTCTTTAAAACACTAATCATAAATATGGAAACAATAAATCTTATTTTTATTTATATATAACTGTGCAATTGAACCGGTTTCGCGATTTGTTTTAAAATACTTAGACATGAAGTTCTTTTGTCTAAGCAGTATTAAACGTAAGGTTCAGATTTTCTCAATATGAACCACATATTATGCTGTAGCTAACATAGCTAAGATATATGTAAGGTGATTGACAGAGATTACAACACGATGCATATTGCTTTAGCAGAGTGGCTTTTGTGTGTTGGGAAAGGCATTGATACATAATAAACGATACTAGCTCTTCAAACTCACCCCAGCTTATGGCCGTAACAAAGATACTGCAATAAGAAAGCATAATGTTTTTGCAGAGTGCACAGTCGTCGACTTTTGTTTTATGAGAGACATTGATACAAAATAATTCCAGCTGAACACATTATTATGATATACAACGTATACAAAGTCTTCCGAAAGCTAAGAGAATACTTAAGCTTTTCTACCACGTACTCACAACTTAAAAGAACTACCCATACGTGTCTTACCTGCGTATTGCAGTCCTGAAACGGGGACAGCTGAGGCTACAAAGGCAGAACTGCTGCTAACAGATGTTGTATCTGAATGAAAATAAATATATTTTGGACAACATTTAGTACTGCATTTTGTAAAAAAAAATATTATAGGTGGAAATAGGAGTGAACATTAGATGAGGCAGTATAAAATGTTCTTCCTCTACGGTAAAATTAAAGGGATGATATGATATGATATTTTTTATTAGAGACTATACTTGGCTAGCTTAAATCGATCCTTATTATTGGTAACGTCTACCTTAGGCATTATTAGTTTCATTTGGTCTCAATTACAATAATGTGAGCTAAAATATAAATTTGTCAACAAACACTTTCCATAACACGCAAATATTTTGTCTGGACCCAAAAATACAACTGGACCAATGTTGCTTATAGGCTATCGCCTATTACCGTACCCATTTATAACATATACAATCGTATTAAAATGAGCAATTTGAAAAAAAAATATCTAGATCGGTCGTGTCAGAATATATTATATTTTGGCTTTTAATTTTGTGAGGTAAAAAAGTACTTACCTGTTTTGCAAATGGAGTAAAATGTTTCTGAACAAGCTTTATCTTGAAATCCGGGGTCCGCCTGCACGAAATATGCAACGCAGTCTTGGTCACTTTGGGTACCAGTATTGCCATTAGGTTGTAGCTCCTGCCAATGCAGATATACGCCTGTCGTAGCGCAATCAGTCGGAGTGTTAGTATATTTCCACACGTTTTCGGTATCGCGATCGTTTTGACCTACCCAAAATGGCTCGACGCTGAAGTGAAAGAAGAAGAAGAAAAACAGAAAATTAATTAAGGTTTGTAGCTTCAAATATATTTTTAAATCTAGGTGTATGATAATGCATTCTACAAAAGCCGGAGTTATCTTTAGCTACATTGACAAGGCATATTAATACACTGATCTTCAACAATTCCATACCTTGTTAGTGATCTGATGTGTCCTTGCAAGAAATCATCCTCACTGAAACTTTTGATTTCAAGAACGGACCACGTGTAACCTCCTGCAGATAATCCGGAACATGTAGTCATCGTTTGTTCCAAGTTTCGTGTTGTTCTATCGGGTATATAGTAACATACATCTGGATGGGTAGGATCACCAAAGGCAGTTGGGTATAAAGTGCTGCAGTCTATGGATTGTCCTAATAAAATGGAAACATAATTCTATTGTTAATTAAATTCGATGCAAAAATCAAAACTGCATTTATCATCTTAATTTAAGACAAATACACTCAAAACATTTTACATAAACCAGCCATTTCTTAAACCGAATGTTTTATCATACTTTTACAGGAAGTTAATTACAAAATGCAAAGTTTTAACTTACCTAAAGCTAATTTAGTGTAAAAAACCAAAACGAGAAGCCATGTTTTACAGGTATCCATCTTCATAATGTGGTAACAATTAGCTGTATCAAGTTTGTTGAAACGATATATTGTTTTATACAATTAGCTGTACGATTTTGAAGACTTCTTTTGAAAAGAA
>JAUMTS010132216.1:0-10036 GCA_032273385.1 Ophiopholis aculeata | reverse complement strand
TTATTTTGAACATGGTGTAGCATATTGATGTTTGGGATCACATAACTGTTTGTGAAATAAAAACAACCTTATGATATTTGAGTTTGAATTTATTCAGTTACAAAGATAACATAGAATACCAATAAATGAATATTAGTTTTTGTAGGAATTTTCTTCTTCTTTCTCCTATAAAATTGATTTTAGTTAGGTTTTGAGCTAGCTCAATAATGTTGTGATCCAGTAATATATAAGCAAAACTATTGTGATTTACATGAAAATAATATGATTTTAGTCAGTATTTAGACCCCTTTGCCATTTCAAATTGTGAATGGGGAGGTAAAAGTGCTAAAAAAGGGTGTCTTTTATTCCTCCTTGTATTGCACACCTGGCTTCAAATATAACACAGAAACAATCTCTGTGTATACATTTTTGTCAAATTTAAACATATATACACAAACATATGCTTAATGCGACATCACGTGATATCTTGCCATAAATGAATCAACAGGTTAACAGTCCTTTAGTTAACCTTTCTTCATAAAAGTTCCAATTATGCAGTGGGGAAAAGAGACAATAATCCTTTTGTCTCAAAGATGTTGCTATAAATGTCATTACGGATTCTGTGTTTTTTTGCTCTAAAGCACATTGAATTTGAACTCGATGTAGTGTGTTGCCTGTGTAGGATAACACATGAGCTATCAAGTGGGAAAATAGTGAAAACGTGAAATTTGACATTATGATCTGTTTCTAAATCACAATTTTCAAGTTATCTTTATGATTTGAGTTTATTTTTCGACAAGAATACAGAGTGTGTGTTCAAGCTTGAATTAAACCAAATTTCATGCAAAACAACCAGATTGTTATTTTAATGAAGTGCATGCTCAGCTTTAATGTTATCCAATGTTTTCCTATTCAGCAGAAGAGATTGTTAACTTCAATGAAATACAGGCAGGTCAATAACTTCTATGCTGAAAAAAGACACCTTTTTGTGAAAACTGAACATTCAGAGTTCTACTTGATTTGAATGAGTATGTAACTCAACTGAGTGATGAATCAGAGAGCTGAAATTGCCAATTTCACCTGTTTCTACACTTTTTTACCCCAAAACTTGACAATTTTAACATTTTACACTGTCAGTGTTTCTCTCAAAACCTATCCGTAACTTGTTGGTACCCGAGGCTTTCAAGGATTGGGGGATCAAACATAGCGTGTTTCTTACAGTTCACAGAAAGATTCAATATCACAGAATATGAAACTTACAGGTTGCTCTGTTTGTTTTTAATGAAGAACATTCTATAATCATTCAAAATTGAAGAGTGATACTGCAGTCTTGTAGCTAGAGATATATGACATTACAAATGGATAAGGGGGCTATAGAAATGGTACTATAGGGCAAAACATTTCTGTATGTGCCATGATATCTACACGGGATATCTACCTGTGTTTGAAATCAGATCTGACACCTGTTTGTTACTATCAAATTTGTAACTGTTTAGTTTTCATTATAAGTGTCCCACCTGTTGTTTCATCAAGCTATAAGAATATATTTTAAAATAATATTTGCATTATTTCTCAATCTTATATTTAGTGTACTCATAACATGATTTGCCTTTGTCTAAAGTCGAAATCCACAGATTGGCAAACATTATTACAAATCAATATGTTTATATTACATGCAAATCGTTGCATGTGATGCAGTTGTCTTTATATGGATTTGTTTTTATTTTTTACATTTAAAACTATAGAATGGTTTTTTTCAGATCTCTATACTCTCTGAAGGTAAAAGAGAAAAAATCACTCTCTAAAGAGATTTAAAAAGTAACCAGTGTATCCAATTCTCGGTGACTTCAAAATTGAACTCTTGATATATAACTCATATGGAATGTTTGACTCTTTTGGAGGAGAGTGAATGTTTCACTTTTTACATTCAGTGATTAACATCACTTGTGGCATTGTTTAGGCATGTCAGATCTAAAATATTTTAACCCAATCTACCCATATCCTTTAACCCTGGCTTTTAGTTTTCTTTCATTACGCTGATTTGTTGCTCTGCATCCTTTACGGTTTACCTTCATGATATGCACAACACGTTTTGTGATTTTCTCTGTTCTCTCTCAATCAAACCAAACCCACAATATTTCACCCCACACCACGTCCTTCCCCCTCCCCTTCACAATTTCATCCTCCACAGTATCCAACAATCGTTTTGTCCGTTTGTACAAGATAAAACTAATATAAAGCAGTATTTGAAGTGACAAGATCGTTTGAAATCAATCTGTAAAATGCGTAATTTTCTGTTGATTTTAATGTGAAAGAGGAAACGTCAGATTTCCTTGGTACTGCATGGCAGATAATCCAAGCTGGCACCTGCACATATTACAAGCTAAAAATGAAAACATACCATGAATTATTTCGATATTGGTAACATAAAGGAGAAATAACTGTTGGAAATTGCAGCAATATTTCAAGTGCATGAACAAATGTAAGAGCAACTACTAAAATAGTAGATTATTTCAAAAATGTGAGGTTTAGGTTGTGGAATAGTATTACAATGAGAGATAAGATTAGCTTATTCTGGTAAGGAAAAGGTGTTGCTTTTTCTATTTTCTCTTTTAATTTTGATTTGTTGACAATTAAAGCACTTGGTGACAATTAAAGCACCTGTTGCTCTGCATCCCTTAAAAGTCTACTTTCATGATATGCGCACAACGCATTTTGAGATCCATTTCTCTTTTTTTATCTCAACCAAACCAAACCTGCAATCTTTCATCCTACACTGAGTCCTCCCCCCTTCCTCTCCAGTTTGACGAATGTTTCTCTCCGCCACATGATTTGTCAGTTTGTATAAGAAAGAATAAAAATGTAAAGCATCCATTTGAAAATGGCAGAAGATTTGGAATCAATCTGTAAACTGCATAATTTCCTGCTGATTTTAATGTGAAAGAGGAAACGTCAGTTTTCCCTGGTACTGCATGACAGATAATCCAAGCTGGCACCTGCACATATTACAAGCTAAAAATGAGAATAATCCATGAATTATTTTGATATTAGAAGCATACAGGAAAAATAACAGGAACTGTTGGAAATCACAGATATTTGTAGTGAGCAATATTTCAATTGTATGAACAAATGTAGGAGCAACTACTAAAACAGTAGATTATTTCAAAAATGTTTAGGTTGTGGAATAGTATTACAATTAGAAATAGGATAGCTTATTCTGGTAAAGAAAAGTTTTTCTATTTTCTCTCTTAATCCTGATTTGTTGACAATTACAACACCTGTTGCTCTGCATCCCTTAAAAGTCTACTTTCATGATATGCGCACAACACATTTTGTTATCTCAACCAAACCAAACCTGCAATCTTTCATCCTACACTGAGTCGTCCTCCCCCCTTCCTCCAAAACTTGACGCATGTCTCTCCGCCACATGATTTGTCAGTTTGTATAAGAAAAACTAAAGTAAAGCATCCATTTGAAAATGGCAGAAGGTTTGAAATCAATCTGTAAACTGCGTAATTTCCTGCTGATTTTAACGTGAAAGAGGAAACATCAGTTTTCCCTGGTACTGCATGGCAGATAATCCAAGCTGGCACCTGCACATATTACAAGCTAAAAAGTGAGAATAATCCATGAATTATTTGGATATTGGGATCATGAAGGAAAAATAACAGGAACTGTTGGAAATCACAGCTATTTGTAGTCAGCAATATTTCAAGTGCATGAACAAATGTTGGAGCAACTACTAAATATAGTACATTTGTATTGAACATTTAGGGTGTGGGATTAGTATACCAGATTAAAGATATAGAGCAAACTTATTCTGATTCAGGTATAACAATATTTTATTTGTACTATATTATGTAGTTACCTACCAATTTTATAATTATTCAATCACTTAAATTCTATGTAGTCTATAGAACCATCTTATTGAATGTGTTTGTTGCTTTTATAAAACACAAGTATAAATGTTGGCATATCAGCTTCTTAATAGATTTTTTATTTCTGAGTGAAGTCATTTATTTTTTGTGTTACAAAAGTCTTTAAATTGAATATTGCTAAAAAATTTCTGCATGATTTGAATAAGAACTATTCTGAAAACTAAAAAATTAATGACCAAAATCAACTCAATTTACTTGACATTCAAATATGTATATGCTATATATCTTTCATACACAGCATTCAAAATAAATTATTAAGCTTAATCAAATAGCAAGATCTTCTCATTACTTTTCAAGATCATCTTTTTGACCTTATATTTTTCATGTATTTGTTTACATCCTAAATGCAAACATTAAATCTTAAATATTCTAAATTTTGATATTTAAAGGTACAATATAGTATTTCTTTCAGAAAAAGATCAAGATATTAGATTTGGCTAAAATGTATTTTACTCATACAATACATTTACCTGCGGTAATATGAGCTTTCTTTGCCCCAAAACTATGTTTTTAAATGCACAAAAAATAGTGTTTTGTTATGACAGCGGTACAACACACATTTTTTGGTGCATTTTGAAAAAGTACAAGACAGATTTCAGCTTTTACAGTGTATGATTTAGTACATTAAATTGGAATACACATGCAAACATTAATGTTATATTATGCCCATAATTTAGAACAATATCTTTGATTTCAAAGGTCCTTATTGGTCATTTTAAATTTAAAATGTCAATTTCTAAAGCTATATTATGACGTCTTCTAGGGCAAGGTTATTCCAGGCCACAGACTCATTGTTAATGCCAGACAAAGTTGCAGCAATCATAAATGCAAAATGTCATTCAGTCCATCCAAAGTACTTAACCAATTTCTATTCTGTGTAAATATCATTTGCCATTGAACTTTGCTACGTAAATCTTCACACAAGCAGCAAAAACAGACTAACAAAGGATCTTATCAATTATGGATGGTCATCTCCGTAAATGTTTGAAAAGATAGATGGAAAAACATCTTGCATTGCCATTGTGCTCATTTTGTGCAGTCTCAAGTTTAGTGTAAACTGATGCTCGGAGTAGGCACGTTGGATCGGCCACAGGTTAATATAGTTTGATCATTTCCAAAATGGCAAGGATGAAAATAGCTGGGTTTCTGGCTTTTCGTGGAATTATGGTAACCGTATATTGCGTAAAAAACACTTTATGTCTTTATTTATTTTTTCTTCAAAATTGTTTTTATTTGGTGCTAATTTAGCAAATTAGCACAGATTTTGCTCTTTAAAGCTAGTTGCTTGTTGGATTTTAAAGTACCACTTATTCACTGGTGCCTGTTTTTCTGGAGACAATTTTAACAAGATTTAGCAGACACTGTGGAAATAAACATCTTTCTGAATTGTATGTGTTATGTGAAATTATCTCATAAATATGTTGACTAGTCTTTCATCATATTTTGAAACTTTCATTGATTTTTTGTATTTAAGCATTTTGGCTAGTTAGTTGAGAAATAAAACCGATCTTTTTTGAAAATTTGGTAAAATATTTGTTTTATGTTTGCTGAACATTTAAGGCAAAGTTTGTTTCTTGATTTCCCCAAATTAACTGGAGAACTTTTTCTTTTTAATTCTGAGGATTTTTATTTTAAACGATGTATCAGGCTCTAAAACTAAAAAGATATTCATTCCTTCTCAGTTATCCTGCCTGTTAAAAATGTCATTGCAATTTTAATGTTGTGCATAAAGGGTGCTAGACTGTCAAATAAAAAGTTAACTTAACTTGCCATCAATATATAAATTACACTCCCATCCCTGACTGAATTGATATTATTATATTTCCACTTCGTTTTTGTTTTAGTCTAAAGATGGATTTTCCCTATTTATTTGTACTCATCTTTGTATTTTCTGTTCTTTTTGTTATTTCCAGAGATGCACGAGTAGTACGAGACCTAGCAACAGCGAGGTCAAGAGGTTATGGCTTTGTATCATTTGAAAATAAAGAAGTAAGTTCTAAACCCTTATTTGGCTCAGGTTTTGAAGGAGACAACTGGAAAAGTTATCCTGGTCCAAAATCATCACATGGTCCAATGGTTTGTTTCCCAATGCCATCTTGGCCCCGATCTTGGCCATTGAAACTAAATCGTTTAAGGGACTGGCAATTTGAAACATGATGAGGAGGAGTCACGTGGTGAGATAATACTTTCCAATTGTCTGCTTTATTATTTATAATGGCAAACAAGTTGAGTTTCTTTGTAAATGTAACTAAGCCAGAATACCAAGAAAATGTTAAGACTGTACAGACATACAGAGAAAGTATTGCAGACTACACAGATAGATTCTCATGACCGGAGACGTAGGGCTTAATGGGTCCAATGTTGCTGGTCATGAGAAACAACTGCATGGTATTTAAGGCCAATGGTATATTCCAGAAATTATTCTTACCATTTAAGATGACTTTGGGAAATCCCATACCCTTCTTGTGCAAGGAGATTCCCCATCATAAAATGTAACAAAACATGTCCAATGGTTTCATTAATTTCAAGTATAAATCCCACCTTTAAAAAACTTGGTTTGTTTCATATTTTCATTGGAAACCACACACATGTTTTGTTGTGAAATACACATATATTTTGTTGGGAAATCTGCACATGTTTTGTTAGAAAACCTCATGTTTTGTGGAAAGCAATTTGGGAAATACCATTCCTTTTTACAAGTGTGAAGTTGTCATCTTTGGGAATGGATTATGAATATAATTTCCGGAATAGCCCACTGCCAAAATGAGAAGAAATGAAGCACTATGGAAAAGCTGGTTCTTGGAAAATATTCTTTAGTACTTATTATATTGTTAGTAGTAGCTACATACTTCTAAAAGCAGCTAAACATAGAGTTCCTTCGTCATAGACAGGTCAAGTCGTGGCCTCCTGTAGTAGCAGAATTTGAAGTTAACGAACCATCTCTTTAATTTCCAGCCTGGCCAGAGTCAGCTTCTCTTGGGCATTGAACTGTTTACATGAATTTCTTAACAGTATTATGTCCCAAATTGAATATGTGAAGAATGTGTCCAAGTGGCAATGAAGGTGTGACTTAATATATGTCCACTACACTGGCCTTGAGTCAAATTTCAGGCTCTGGTTTGGACAACACTATGCCGAGTTGATTATATTATGGGAGTGAGATGGCTTAACAAGGTAGAAGAGGACCATTCAAGTGACTGGTGACAGACTCAAGACTTTCATTAGCTACTGCTCAAATCTGAAGAGGTTTTTATATTTCTTTATGCACTATATAAGATTCCTCAAATGCCTCCAGACAATTGTGGCCCTGAGGCGATGTATGGTCATTATCTATTTTCATGAATTTCTGATGGACTCGGTTTGTGTGAATAAACTGGTGTTAATCAGCTTCCATGACTTCGTTATGGCATCGTTAGGGGTCCGAAGTCTATTCATTGACTTTTTGATTATTTTTCTCAGGTCATATAACTTTCAACTAAAGCCAAATCAAAAATATAATTTTTAACTATTTAAAATAACAATATTTTTTCAGGTGATATATTCAAATTGAAAAAGTAAAATAAAAAAAACAGTGGCCTTTTCTGTTTGCAATCCTTCCTGATTCTTTCGAGTATGAAAATGAGTTGTTGCCAGTTGCCAAACCACCTTGCATGCAACCATTTCATGCCTATGGTGATGTAATTTCCTCTATACTTTGTTGACCGTTACACATGACCACAGCATGGCTTGCAAGAGATTAACAAATAATGAGAGCATACACACATCTCTCTCCCAGGGCCCAACATGACAGACGCCTTGGTGTAAAGACTGTGACAATATACGTCATTTAAGATGAAGGTAGGCTAGCATTGTACCCCATCATGGTTTAACAAAAACATAGCTCAGGCATTTTGATGGTAATTAAAACAACAGCAGACTCTCTTGTGCATAGAACTTTAATAAGTAAAAACCAGGACGTGCAAATTGGAGGGCATATGTAAATAATCATTGGCAACATTATTGCTCCCATATGACTACTTACTTAAAGTTGTGTTTCTCTTTTATTTTTCCTCCATTTGTTATTACAGGAAGCCAAACAAGCTATAGATGATATGAATGGCAAATTCCTAGGAGGTAGAAATATACGAACCAACTGGGCAACGAGGAAACCAGCGCCAAAGGGTCCAGAGGGAGGCGGTCCAATAGGTGGGTCAACCGATTCACGCAGCATGATGGATAGTAGAGGTGTTTAAAAACTTGCTTTATTTAAAGAGTGTCTCATGTTGTATCGAGCTCAAGAGTTGACAGGCTGTGTTCAATGATGCATACCATCTTGTTCATGGTTTAACTGCTCGCGAGCTCTCAATATCATAGACACCAGTTCCGTAACTAACCCAAATACGAATTAAAAAGTTTGAAATGGATGACAGAATTCTTTGGATTGCAATAAGTTGAAATACTTCAAAAAGTACCAGCAAGAATCCGATTTCAAAAACTCAACCGATCTGTTGTCCATTTCAAACTTTTGCAGTGTGACTAACCAAGCAATCGATTGTATATAGCAAATGAATAACCACTCAATTATTTTATCTGCAGGGCTCCCTTTTCTTGTTGTCGACAATTTCCTTTGAAATCTTCATGGTGGTAGGAGTGATTTTACTTTTATATTGTATTTGAGTGAGAGTTAATTTAATGGGTAATTAGGAGAATCATGTCATTGGATGAAAGTCCAATGAAATCGTGTAACTATTTTAGATAAATTCTGCACATTAAAAGTAAAGATTTAGAATTAAAAAGAATTCAGGAAAAAAGTATACTTTCAGTCGCAGGTATTAGAATGTTACAGTACTGGACAACACTAGAACATATCTGATGTACCAGCTTTGTCCGATTCTGGGCTATTTATGTTCTTTAGAACATGCTAGTATTGTGCAGAAATGTACCAGTATTGTCCTATGTTTGTATGCCAGTGTGCGAGCGTGTGTGGTCCAGTGGTACAATGATCCCAGGGTTGCGAGTTCCGAGCCCCGCTGCTGCCAACGTGTTTATGTCCTTGGACAAGACATTTAATTGTGATGGCTTCGTCGACCCAAGCGCATTGGGTAGCTGTAATAGGGAATATTACAATCTCAATGCTAAAAGAGTGAGCACATTGGCCAGTTGACACCTTAGATGAAGTGAAATTATTGTGACGATATCCTGACGGCAACGTGATAATAAAAGGCAACAGCGCTTTGATCATTTATATAGGCGCTATATAAATGCTGAATATTATTATTATTATTATGTGGGACTGAAAGTAAACTTTTTCTGAAGTCAATTGACATGTGGTGTAGTATAGTCATTTGAAATAAACTAGAATTCGTGTAAATATTTGTAATCTTATGATTTGAGTCTTAAACAAAATATGCCTCAATATTATTTTGAGATTTATTAATATATATAAGAAAACATTCCACACTACAATGAAACATATTCAGCTAAATTTATTAATGAAAATCTCAGCTGAAATTCAAGAATATTGCACAAAATCAGCAGAAATCAATGCTGAACTAAAATGAAATTTAAGCCGAGGTGTTATTTCTCAACAAAAATTAGCAAACATATGTGCCTTCCATATGGTGCAGAATTTATTTTTGGAATGATTTAATAGATGTGAACAGTCGATCATAGGTTTGACAGTTAAGTTAATATTAAGAATATCCTCAATGTTGCAATCAGAACCTTCTGTTTCTGTGACTTCAGTAGTTCATTAATTTTTGTGTTTTGGGTTTGGCTTTTTTTTTATGAAGGTGACATCAAATTTTGACACTTTTATCCAAATACGTCATTAAAATTAAAACTTTAATAGTTGTGATAAACATTTACAACGTGAAAATTTGATAGGTGATGTCCACAATAGGAATGGATAAAAAGAGGGAAAAACATTGAAGGAGGGAGTACTTTATGTAACACTGTCATTGATAAGATAGTCAGGGCGGCCTGTAATGATTGCATTCATCTAGGAACTGTACCATAAATTGGTATTTGATATAACTAGAAGTAAATAAGGTTGTTTGGAAAATGTAAGTTGGTCATGCAGTGATTTTATTACTGCACAGCTAAATTAATTTGTTGGTGGCGTGTCTCCAGAGTTACTC